>JAQZBX010039261.1:0-23137 GCA_029593785.1 Cabassous unicinctus
TTTTTTTTTTTTTTTTTTGTTAGCTCCTGGCATTCAAGAAAAGCTGTCATAACACTAACTAGATACAAACTTAAGGAACAGAAGGTTCAATATAAATTCCAGCAATAACACATTAAAATACCAAAATGTCCAGGTTTCAACAAGATATTACAAAACATGCAAAGAAACAGGAAGCAATGCACTGAAGTGTTAGAAACCATCAATGAGGGAAAGCAGCCCTGGGACATACCAGACAAATGCTTTAAAAAAAAAGATGCTACTCGCCCAGGACAACTAACAAAAGGATGATGATGGACATTGCCCATCCCAAAAAAACAGAGTATCTACAACTGCAAGTAAGACGGTTTCATCCATCTGCCCCATGGGATCTAAGCCCCCTCTCAAGTGGAAGCAGAGAGGGCATCAAACATCCCCAAATCCTCAAGATTGAAGACTGGACAAACATAAGGGGAATGCAACTTTGGACTAAATTTGACTCATTATTATTCTAGCAATGGAATAACTTGTAACATTGTAAAGACAATGGTCACCAGAGGTTCTGAGGGGAGGGAAAGGGAAGAATAGGTGTAACATGGGGCATTTTGGGGACACTGGAGTTGTCCTGCATGACATCACAATGACGGATACATGCCATTATACATTTTGTTAAAAACCTATAAAATTGTGTGGAGCAAAGTGTAAATGGTAATGTAAACCAAAGACCATGGTTAGCTGCAATGCTTCAATATGTGTTCATCAATTGTAACAAATGCGCCACACTAATGAAAGGCATTAATGTTGTAAAGTGGGGAGGGGTGGTATATGGGAATCTTCCTATATTTTCAATGTAACATTTATGTAACCTAAAGCTTCTTTCAAAATAAATATATGTTTTTAAAAATGAAAATGAAATGGTCCTAATTATGCTCAAAGAACTCAAGGAAAACATGGACAAAGAACTAAAGGAAAGCAGGAAAATAATAGAGGAACACAAAGAGAATATCAATACAGAGATAGAAATTATGAAAAGAATCCACCACTTCCAGAAATGGAACTCTGAGAAACATTGATCTACTTTAGGCAGTATGAATATATAAACAAAGAAAAAAATTTTATGGAGAAAGATTTATAAGACTTGGTTATCTTTATATTTAGAAAAATAGCACAAAACAGTGCTCACTCATAACTTGCTTGCTTTCTTATCTGAAGATGATGCAATTGGCTATCACTTGGAAGAACTTTCCCAGAAGTGGGGAGATTACTTCCCATGAATCATTCACTGTCCCCCATAGACCAGACTATCCAAGAACCTCTTCTGTACTGGGCATCATCTCAAATGCCCATAGTCTCAAAACTGTATAATCATTGGACTCTAAGCCAAAAGTGTTTTAACATCTCCTCAGTCTGTGTCTCAGAGAAAAGAGAAAAGGGTGACTCCCAGCTGTGCTACTTTATTCCAAGCTAAAGTCGCGGTTAAGAATGAAGAAAAAGAGAGGAATGAAAAATTAAAGGCAGCAGGAATCTATTTTAATTTGACATGCAGGGAATCTCTCATTAATAACATTCTCAAAGGATTACGGAAGGAGACATGGTGAAGCAAACAAGGAATTTTTCTCTCCTGCTCTGGTGCTGATATAAATGGTTCCCCTGGTACATCCAACCAAAATGAAATGTCAGTTGATTTTATTTTTCTAAGTCATCTCTTTTTAATAATATGGGTATGGATTCTAAATCAGCCCCTTATAGAACAAAAACAATTAAAAAACCTAAATTACAATTTCAACTATATGCAGTTTACCAATAGATAATTTATTTCATAAACATGTAAGGGAAATTCCAGCTAATGCACAGGTGTAATTATTTGTGATTCTAGTGCTAAGTTCCGATTCCTCCTCCTCGCCATAGCCCGTGGCCAGCAATTCCTTCATGCACACATTCCTTCATTCACCACATAGGTGTTCTGCAGTTTCTTTTCTCACAGCACTTTGCTAAGGCAGTGTGGGTCCTCGTCTTGCCCTGCTCTTCAACTTGCTCCCATGGTTCTTCTATCACTCTGGTCTGATTGTTCTATTCCTGCTGTACGTACCCCTAGCCCTTGACCAATATCAGTGCTGTCGCAGATAGCTCTCAGTCCCTCTGTCTGCAATAAATGAATGCCTGATTCTTCAACTACACAGAGTTCAGGAAATGGCTGATCACTGCCCTTGCTATTTTGAGCTAGTTTGTTTCTTAATTGGCACTTGCATTAGGGTTCTCCAGAGAAACAAACCCCACAAGAGACTACCAGACAGACAGACAGACAGTGAGCATGAGAGATTTATTCTAGGAATTGGCTCATGTGACTGGGGATCGGCAATTTAAAATTCTGTAGGGCAGGCCACAAGTTGGAAACTTGATAAAGATAATGCTGAATTCCCCAGAAGAACAGCAAGTTGGGAACTCTGATGAAGGTGATGATGAATTCCCCAGGAGAAGCTGTCCCTCTGAAGTAGAGATAATATTTCTTCTTTCTGACTGCTGACATCCTCAATTCTCCTTTTAAGGCCTCCAACTGATTGGATGTGATGACTCCTCTCATCACTGAAGGCAATCTCCTTTGTTGATTGTAGATGCAATCAGCCATAGATGCAAACAACTGACTAATGATTTAAATCCATAAAATACCCTCACAGTAACAATAGGGCCAAACAACTGCACACCATGACCTACCCTGACTGACACATGAAATTAACAGTCACAGTATAACACAAAGGCTGGAACTGTAGACAGTAAGACATTCGGGCACAACTCCTCGCAAATGCTCGGGAATGGCTCCAAATGCCTCGAGGTGACCTCTGCTCTTCCTAATGCTGCCTGCAAAACTCTCCACCATGGGCAAATACATTTTCCTCTGGAGTTGTTCTAGTTTATTACCTTAAATGCCTCCCACTGCCCCCACCAGGTGCAGCAGCTCTGGTTTTGTTTGTGATAGGACCCTGCCTTCCTTGCAGAGGTAAGGATGGAGCCCATCACTGCTGTCTCTCAGATCAGTGGTTCTCAAAATGAGATTCCTGGATGAGCAGCATCAACATCACCAGGGAACTTGATGCAAATGCAAATGCAAATGCAAATGCTCAGGTCTCGCCCCAAAACTACTGAATCAAACGCTGTAGCAGGGCCCAGCAGTTGACATGGTCCAGGGAATTTGGTGCTTGCACAAGTTTGGGAGCCATTGCCTCAGACTATTGCATTTTAAAAACCTGTATCAAAACAAAATCCTGAGGTACAGTAGAAAATTTGAGCTTTTGTCCAAAATCTCTAATTCTTCACTTTGACTCCAGAGGAAGTTAACCTCTATCATCAAAGGCCAGTGGTTGTTTTTAGATGAACAGATGTCAACCTTGTGTCTTTTAGGAATCCTATTACAGAACACAAACGAGACAAAGCATCCTCTCTGCCCTGCAGGGGTAGTAGTGAGAAACTTAAAACGCCAGGTAAGTAGGAGAACTTCAAAAGTAAGTAGTTCAGATAATCACTTAGAAAGTCTAAATAATAAACTTAAATATGGACGACTATATAAAGTGTCTCTGTGTGTCTTTGTGGTATTTTAACTGAATACTTAGCACACTTCTCTTATTCACAAAATCATAAATTCCACAGTTAACTATTTCCAGGTATTTCACCAACTTTTCAGAGAGATTCTACTTTTCTCTTGTTTCTATACACCAAGAGCCTTTCATAACATGGTTGTCATTTTTTGAGCTCCTACTTTGTGCCAGGACATGGTGGCTTCCCAAAAAAGAGGAAGGATTAAATGGAATGGCGCACCTTATCTCTGACTTGCCGAGCATCTTCACCTTCCCAGCAACGTGCTGGCCCCAAATCCAATAGCCATAGTGCACGCGTCCATCCAAGGCTTAGGCTCTGGAGCACTTGTGCTATCAGCATTGTACACTGCCATCACTTTTTTTTTTAGGGGGCACCGGGGATTGAACCTGGGACCTCACACAAGTGAAACAGGTGCTCACGAGCTATACCTGCTTCCCCTGTCATCACTTTTGACATTAATAGGGTAGTATTCCAAGAGTAAGTTTTCCTTTCTTCGGGCATTTGTGTTGTTCACAAATAAACTGCATTTCCCAGAAGCAGCCCCAGCATAGAAGAATTTGTCTGCCTGGTACAACTGGGGATGAAGTGTCTCTTTCCCCAAGGAACAGTGAGCCAGGAGGCTGAGTAGTCCCAAGGTCTCTCTGGAAAAGAATTTGGTGGCCTTTTTCTTGGGAAAACTGTCTGCTCTGGTATGGTGTGACCTCCACTCTGCCTTGGCTAAAGGAAATGGCACCCAGAAGTTACCATGGCTTACCATGCCACTGCGTTAGGAGGCGCTACTCACAGGCTAGGGGGATGCACACCCAAAGGGAACACGTGCACACACACGTACGGTCTGTGCCTTAGTAGTTGAGCTGCCATGTACAGAAAGTCCACCCTATGTCTACTGCCGTGTGTGTCCTGGACCTGCCCACGCAGGTACAGGCAGGCCTCAGGGTGTGACGGCCACCACGTCTCCCTCACAGACATGCCCAGCCTGACTTCAAATCCTTGCCCTAAAGCAGTGGTCAGCAAACTTTTTCTGTAAAGGGCCATATGGAAAAATATTTACAGCTTTGTAGATTATACAGTTTCTGTTTCAACTACTCAACTCTGACATTGTAGGGCAAAAGAATAAACCAGTGAGTATGGCTGTGTTCCAGTAAGACTTTATTTACCAAAATAGCTTGGGAGCCAGATTTGGCCCAGGGGCCATCGTTTGCCTGTTAGAGCAGTGCTGTCCAATAGAACTTTCTGAGAGGAAGGAGATGTTCCATATCTGTATGATCCAATAGAGGAACCACTGGCCACATGTGGCTATTGAGCACTTGGAATGTGGCTAGTACAACTGAAGAACTGAGTTTTCATTGTATTTCATTTTAATTAATTTAAATTAAATAACCAGTGTGGCTAATGGCTCCCATATTGAACAGCACAGCTGTAGCATGTGGCTCTGAGAGTCCCTGTGACCATACTTCTTTGTAGGAGGTCAGCATCCCTTCTGAGATTTCCATTAGAACCATTTCTATGTGTGCATAGGGGGCCGATTTTCAAATGCTATTTCTTCTCTCTTTAATATTTTCTTTTAAAATCCAAAGGAGGCTTGCTCCTTCTGACAGACTAAATATCTACATTATTTTATTTAAAAGAGAAAATTTTCATTTGAGGCTTTAAGAGGCTAAAAGTGACAGGCCCAGAAAACACTTTTAAAAAAAGACGTTACTTTTTAAGTGGCCAAATAGGCTTTAAAAATATTTGTAAGAAAATGTTTTTTTCCAGGCTAAAGATCCCACATGATGTTTTTCAACTCAGAATGTTCTTTTACTGCTGAATTCTAAATCACTGATAATAGAGCTTTATAAAAGGCAATTCTGACAGCCCTGGAAAAGCAGAGCCCTAAACAGGCAGCATTCAGCTCAGGGAAAGTTGATTGCCATGACCTCCATGCGGAGAGAAGAGAGCATGGCCTGCGGAGTCGAACAACTGGATTGAATCCCAGCTCTGCCCCTGACCAACCATATGACTTTGGCCAATGCCAGGATCCCCAAGTTCATTCCAGATTTTTCATCTCAAAATTGGAGGTGATGGCACTTAGCTCACGGAGTGGTTATGAACATTAAAATAGGCCGTGTATGAGAAATACAAATAAGAGTTCTAGGAACAAAAGGCAATGATTACTAAGGACAACTGATACATGGAGGGGTCAAAGGTCTCTATTTGGATTAGCACGTTTCATCCCACAACGGTCCTGTGAGGCACACACTGTCACCACTATCATTATTCCCCACTTAACAAACGGGGGGACTCAAGGCACAGAGGCCACAAGCTTATGATGGATGGAGCCAGAATCTGAACCCAGACAGTGGCTCCAGGGTCCAGGATCTTAATCACTATCCTACACTGCCCCTCTATGGCTCTTCCAAGAATAACAGCCACCTCGCTGTTGTGAAAGTTGAAACCCATTTAAGTGTTAACTCCTACCCAAGGACTTGGCCACAAAACGATCACTATCAACATGTGCAGAGTGGTCAAGAACTCACCCCAACAAATGTCCTCCACGAAACCTGTCACCCCGACACCTCCCCATCTAAGCCAAAAAATCAGGCGCTAGGATACCCTTAGGCCACCACAACGTCTAGTCCCCAGGAGATGGGAGTCAACGAGGAGACAAGGCAGATCAAAGCATCCCCTCTGAAATATATACTTCCCCAGTTACCAGGGGCACTGGGTTGCACAAGCAGCTGTGTGGGTTGGAGGGAAATGAGCAGAGTCAATCCTGGGTCTTCAGAGATGTGGATTTGTGTGTGTGTGTGTACGTTGATAAAGACACTGGGTTTTAGAGTCAGATTCACGTAACCTTACACAAGTTATTTACTCTGTCTTAGCCTTGGGATCCTCACCTGGAAAATGGGCAAATAAGATTGTCAAGAGAATAAAGAGATAATGAATTCAAAGCACTTAGCATGTGATTGGAGCATAAGAAACGCTTGACAAATAGGAGTTATTATCATTAACAATTTTGGATTCTGATTCTGTCAGTCAAGATATTACAGTTGTAATGCAGAGTATTAAAAAATGTGAAAACCCTCTGCCTCCTCATTCTCGTTGCTGAAATGGCTGTTGACCAGGAAAGGGCCAAAGAAAGAAGCATGCAAATTTAGAACCATGTAAATGTACCTGCAGGTTGACCCTGATCAGCACTCTGGAGATGTTGTGGATTAGCCCATGTCTGATGAGCACGATTGTACCGATGCCCTGCCCCCATTTCTTATCCTGTCTCAAAGGGTGCCACAGAGAACAATACTGACACCAAAGCGAGTCGGCGGCCATGAAGAGGATCGATCCCTTCCCTGACTTTCTATCAACCTCTGCCCTGTTTTTCCATATGGGCAACATGAAACACAGATACACTCCCCATAATTCTAACCAGATTGCCCCTCCATACGGAAATTCTGAGGCCACCGCTGTTAGAGACCCTGCTTTGCTGCTGTCCCCATTACACGGTTCTATCACCCTTTCCCTGCTCTACCCCTGCAAAGGGGAAATGTAGGGAGTGGTGAAAGCAGCTGCATCAACCCGAGAGCCAGCCAGACCTCAGTCTGCATCAGGCCCACTTTTGGTACCTGATCTGTGCTACTGAGCAAATTACTTTATCTCTCTGAAACCCAGTGACTCATGCAGCATACTAGCTACCACATAGAATAGTTTGCTTAACCAGCAACTGATACACGGTGGGGCCCCAGCTGCCTCCTCCCCGCTTGCTCACTGGGGCTCCCATCACCCTGGCTTCCTACGCAAGCAGAACCAAGCTCTTTGCCATTTCCGTGTGTGGCAGCCAATGCTCCTTGAAATTCCCACTCACGCAGGCACTCATAGTGCCAAAGACCTTTCAGCCAGAAGGAAAATCATATTTCTTGTTTAAGACTCTGAATAATTTATATTTCCATACTACCCTCCCCCTCAATTTTTCATAATGAAATATTTGTGAGAAGATGATAATCATAGGACCTTTACACAGGCTTCCTATCTGTACCATTGTCTAAAGCAACAAGATTTGTTTTGCTTTGCTTTGTTCTGACACGCATTAAGTTCAGTGCCCTGGACATAGCATTTCATAATTTTTTGTTGAACTAAACTGAACTGAATTCCAGCTCTACGAGGAGTGTGCACTCTAATGAGACGGTTCGTTAGAGATGGCAAGTAGGTGAGAGAAACGGATCAATATGTAATAAAGCCAGGCACGTGCTCTGGGCTCAGCAGCAGCTAAGGCAGCAGGTGGGGGACAAGGCAAGTGAACCAAATGGTCAGAGGGGTGACTGCACCCGCATCACGGGCATGGCTTCCGGCATTAACTGACAACACCCCTATCAGGGCAACCACCTTCCTGCTTTTCCGGATCCCAGATTCCCTCTAAATTATAGCTGAAATATCATGTTCCCCAAGTACTATGATTATATATTTAATTAAATCCTGAGAGAAGAAATAATTCAAAGCCAGGGATGCACTGAATTTGGGTTTACCTGATCTTTGTTCTTTGAGACTCCCAAGTGCTACAATAACATTTGCTTCTGAAGAAAGTAACCTTTTTAAATGGTAGCCTAGAATGATGGGCTGAGTCCTACAAAATTTAACAGAAGTAAGTGAGGTCCTGCCTGGGGGCCCAAGGACCAGTGCCCAGTGCAAGAACAGGTTGAGGCAGGCATGTCTTAGTAATAGGACGTGGAAGACCTGGAAATTTTAACAGTGAACGCAAGTTGTTAGCAATGGAATGCGGTTGCCACAAGCAGCTACTCCAGCCTTAGGTGACTCGATTTAAAGAAGAATCATATCTTCAATGAATGAAGTGATTGTGGTCTCTACTGTGCAACTGACAGACCACACATGGACTGCTGCTCTCAGGTGTGGTTGTCATGAGTTACGAGGAATATCAAACTGGAGTGCTTTAAGAAAAGTGGACCAAGACGGTGAAAGGACTCGAAATCATGTTCAGTGAGGATCACATAAAGAGTTCAGGATGTTTAGCTTGAACTGAGACAACATGGGAGGTGATGGGTGCTTTCAACAGTCTTAAAAGCTGCCACGAGGGATCAGACTTAATTTGCTAGTCCAAGGAGGTCCAGTGGGTATGAGAAGACATTGCAGCACACTCTAAGGTTGACCTTCTCCTAGAGGTGGTTGCAGAGAAGAGCTGCGTCTGGCAGTGGGGCTCAAAGCCAGGCAAGGGGTCTGGAGGAAAGGGGAAGTCCAGCATCGAGGCTTCTGGTTTCCCAGTCCCGTGCCTGCCCTCTCCACAAAGACATGCAGCTCAGATTCCTTTACTTCAATCAGCTCTTCAACAGTAACGACCACTGGGTAAGATCACTTCTCATCTACTACTTTCATTTATCCAGACTGCTCAGATAATTGGCAGAACAGTCTGCATGCATGTAATTAGCCTAAAACTGTCATTTATCAGTGGTCTCTGAAATGGCTGCTCATGATCCCTGCCTCCCGGTATTTATGCCCTTGCATAATCCTCTCCCCCACCTTTACTGTAGGTTGGACCTAGTGACTTGCTCCTAACTAGTAGAATACAACCAAGTATGGGATGTCAAATACGCAGCTTCTACTTTGGCTGTCCTCTCTCTCTCTCTCTCTCTCTCTCTCTCTCTCTCTCACACACACAAACACACACACGCACACACAATGTCTCTCTTCCTTGCTCTGAGGGAATCCTGCTGCCATGCTCTGAGCTTTTCCATGGAGAAGCCCATGGGGCAAGGAACTGAGGGAGGTCTCTAGCCAACAGTCAGGGAAGAATTGAGGCCTTCAATCCAACTGAATCCTGCCAATAACTATATGAGTTTGGAAGTGGATCCTTCTCCAGTTGAGCCTTTGGATGAGACTGCAGCCCCACCCAACACCTTGACTGAACTTCATAAGAGACCTTGAGTCAGAAGTACCCAGCTAAACTGGGCCTGTGTTCCTGACCTACAGAAATTGTGACATGATAGATGTTTGTTATTTTAAGCCATTAAGTTTTGGGGGTAATTTGATACACAGCAATAGAAACAGCAATTACCATACCAAATAAAACAAATGGGAAAATATAAACTTGATTTAATAAAGCCTTTGAATAACCTGCTAGAGAACCAACCACTAATTTTATCAACCTTGGGATCTCTGATTAAATCAGCCACCAAGAATTTTTTTTTTCCAAACTGGGAAATATTTGGTGGGGGAGATTTTCCTCTGGTTGTTGGATTTACAGTAGTAAATTTCTTTGAATGGGTTTGCAGCAAGTGGAACAGTGATTGCCAACTCTGGGAAGCTTTTAAAAATACTGATTCCCAGACCCCATTCACAAAAATGCTGGTTTATTAATTGGTCTGGAGTGAAACTGGAGTGGGCCTGAGCATTGGTGTTTTTTAAGCTCCCCAGGTTCTGAAATGGGAGCCTTTGCTCTCCTCACTATGTGATATGGAGCTCATATCAGAGATCCACAGGGAAAGGTGAGTTTGAGGGGTAAGAGCTTGGGGATTGGGGATTGAAAGGTAAGATCAGTGGATACATAAAAGAACAAGGTTTTAGAACATTTTCATTACCCCTTGGTGGAATCGCCCTCTTCCAGTATCAACTGCTGCCCTTGCCCTCTGGGGCCCAGGACCCTGATTTGCCACACCCTGGAACAAGGGTTTTGAACTACAATATCCTGCTATACTGCTGTCAGGAGTTTGAAAGTAATTTGCTACCAAAAAATAAAGTACTCATTTAAGAATATACCAGCCAGGGTTTGATGCAGAAAAGAGAAGTCACTCTAGGTATTTTAAACAGGAAAGGATTTAAATGCAAGTGTTTATGAAAAGCATTGGAAAATTGAAGAAGCAGTTTCCAGACTGAGCACCCAGAAATGACTCCAAGAACAATATGGAACTGACCCAAAAGAGAAGCTCCTGCTCTGAGGGCGCAATCCAGGGATCAGAGAGCAGAAACCAACAATCCCATATGGCCATGGACACTGTCACAGCTGCATATGGAATTTGAAGAATGGACACAGGAACACTAATGCAGAAAAAAAAGCACATCTAAATGATGGTGCTTTCCAGCAAAAACGTCTAAAAGGTAACAAGATGGCCTCTTTTCCTGTCTGCATTCTAAATTGTATGCAAGTATATCCCAACTGGTAGAACCTACCTTGCATCCAGAATCTCAATGCAAGGAAATCCTGGAGATTTGGTTTTTAGCTCTTCATTCTCTCCAACCAGAAGTAGAATGTATTAAAGGCTGAGTGAACTAATCCACAGGATCCACCATAGAATGTAGACTGAAAAAAAAAAAAAATGAATGGGTTCAAGGTTCTTCCTGCAATAGCCTTGCTATGCTTTTTTCAGGTTGCAGAGAATAGTTTGGAGTCACAGTCAGGAAGCAGGGAATTGCACCTAGGATGGGTAATAAATAGTAACACATAAGCACCATCATCATAGGTGACAAAGGAGAAGACCTGAGGGCAGCTACTCTATCATCTAGTTTTGTCCACAGCACACCTCAGTTTGACTTGTCAGCTACCATTCAACTCACTATTGTGAGACAATTCTCCGTGGGTCTCTAGCATGTTCTGCACATCTTATGAAGTAAGGCACTGACTGTCCTTTTGTTCAGGATTACCTTCTCAAAGATATTTATAGAATAAATAGCCTTGGAAGATATTGTGTATTCCTCTGGAGCAAAGATTTGAGTTCCTTAACCTCAGAGCTGCTCTCTTATAATGTAAACCCACATTTTGTGTGTGCAAATGCCTCTAGCCCTCTTCATATTACCTTGTGGAAATTGAAGTTCAGATAAATTGTGCAAATGCTTATACTCTAGCTGTTATACTTGCTGTGAGCAATAAACTGTCCTTCTCTGATCCAGGAGTCTCAAACCATCTACTAGCATCCATAAAACTGTGGCTGGCTAATTTGCTAGCTTACAACTAGGGTAAAATTTCAGACTCAACACAGTTCCTGACACCCTCTTAGGGACCATCTCATATGAGAATTCACTGGTCATGGGTGAGCAGGAAGAAGACCAAGAGGACACATTTCTCTCTCTTTGAAAAAGTCATCTCTCTTAAGTAAGTCAGCAGCAACCAGACTGCCCACAAAAGGAGTGGCTCAGTTAGGCCTCTTTCCAGGTCTCCAAGTTCCCTTCCTGCTCCAAAAGTTTATAGTTCAGAAGATTGTTTCTTTACTTGTTAACAATGAGAAGGCACTTAGAAAGAAAGCATCAAACTCCTAGAATGCCATGTATCTTTTTTGTTTGTTCGTTTAACTCATTAAAAAATTTGACTGTAGATGAGTCCAGACTCCTGATCTTTATATTTCAAAGCTTTCCACATTCAGCCCTAACCCAACTTTGCCCACCGTCAGGCTCTCCTCCAGGGTCTGGGTGCACAACCAGTACTTTCTCACCTCATACATTCATTGATCCACTACTGAGAGCCTGGGGAGGCTCTCCTCCCTATTTCCAATCATGTAAACCTCATCCATCAGGACCCAGTTCAAAACCAGCATTCCCCCACCAGTATACTCCACTTCTCTGAGCCTCTATTTTACTTTGGATCACTCGGCTATTACCAAACATTCTTTCTTACAACTATTTCCATCCCTTCAATTAGACTTGAAGTTCCTCACAGGTGAGACTGAGTCTTATTCATCCTTGCGCCCCCATAAGCTCAGCACAGAGATCTGGATTTGAATTGGGATAG
Source organism: Cabassous unicinctus (assembly GCA_029593785.1). Lineage (NCBI taxonomy): Eukaryota > Metazoa > Chordata > Mammalia > Cingulata > Chlamyphoridae > Cabassous > Cabassous unicinctus. The sequence goes on from JAQZBX010039261.1 coordinate 12,272, forward strand.
TTCTGTGACGTTTGGCTAAGTTATCAAATATCTACAAACCCCAGGTTTTTTCATAAGTAAAATGAAATTTTGAAAAGGAAAATTTGTAAATTATAAGAATAAATATTTATTGAATTGTTGGTTAAAGACAGTTTGCCTCCTCAACTACAACACTTGAGTTAGTATTTGAGACAAGGTAATCCATTTTAAAGTTGCTTTCAAGCTTTTCATTGTTTCCCCTCTGCCTTTATTGAGCAATTGGCCAATTCTAGTCTTCACTCATTTCCACCCAGTGTGCAGATACATAGATATACCAAAAGCTTAATCTAATCACAGGGTTTAGGGAAGGGATCCTTTTTCTTCTGTCTCCCCAGTTGCCTTCATTCCCATTAAAATGAGCATTCTCCTTGCAAAGATGAGTCCCTTTTAGGGCTTTGTGTATTCTCTAGGGATTCCTCCCTGAACTGGGCCTGAGGCCTCACTACATAGGTAAGTATTTCTGCTTCCTTTAACAGACAAGAGAAAGACCAATGATGGCAAGTTTAGTTTTGAATAAAGAGAAAGGTAACCATTTTATAATCTTATTTCCTTTACAGATCTGCACCTTCAAATGCTGACTCATCCTGCCAGAAGATTTTCCATAGCATTTTACGAGAGATCAATTATAAATACAGTGAAATATTAAGGCGGACAAACTGAGTTTTACCAGCTATACCAAGCAACCTAATCTCTGCTTTGTTGTCATTTAGTTGTCATTTAATACTTGACTAGTATATTGACATACTTAGCTATTGAGATTCTCATTCTATTTTTAAACCTTGATTTATGCCTTTCAGTTGGATCTTATTCAACTAAAAATGTACTGTGTGTGTTCAGCTGAAAGAGAGTAAACATTTTTCCATGGCTATGGCAATATGTTTGCATAGACCTCAATTACAAAATTAACAGGGCAGATTTTGTTGTCTTTGTTGAGCTGGAGAGTTTACAATAAAAACCTCTAATGAAGGGAAACACGAGAAATAAGACCTAAAGACAATACTAAAAAGAACGGCGTATTTATTTACTAAATTTGATTTACTAACCAGCTGTGTTGCTTCAGTTTTAGAATTTAACAAGCAGTAACATCACTTCTAAATGGCAGCAAAACCCCTAAATCCTGGGTGAAAGCAAAGGGTATGTGGGGTCATGGGAAAAGATGGAGAGTGGGGTATATATGGCAGAGGAAATGAAGTAAGGGAGGACACCATCCCTCATCAGAATTGTCGTGATATTGCGATCCCAAATTACATGTGCAAGCTCTAACAACTCAGTAAAAATTTTCTTGTCCAAAGTTTTACTCCATGTCATGGGATTGGAGGAAGGCAGAAGGTAGGGAATGGCTATGGAAGGCCTGTTAGTAGAAAGGTTCAGAAGGTTAGTAGAAGGTTCAGAAGGGCTGGGGGCGGTGGGGGGGTGAGGTAGGAAAATCACACAATGCTGATTATTCCAACAGAGCCATCAGGGTCACTTGCTGCATCTGGGCCTGTAAGAGCCCAGATGCACCACAGAGGATGCAAGAAGATGGATGCGTACCATGTTCTTCCCATAATGCTCAAGAAGGCACTTAGCTTGCATTCTACAAACCTTCAACACGAGGTTTCCTTGGCTACTTCCCCTTTGCCCATTTTCCTAACTCTAATCATCTTCTACTTTTTTTGGTTTGAAGTTTTGTTTTGTTTTTTGGTCATATCATAAATGGGAGAAAATGAAGCTATTTTTAAAAACCACATTTCAGCTGGGCTTTGTTTCACAGTGAGATTTAGATAAGATTGTCTTTCACAATCAAACCCATACTCCTGACGTCCCAAAGCCATTCTTAAGATTTCTGAAAATCCCAAGGGACCACATAGTCTTATGGTCATCTCTGGCTCAGCATTCCCACCATTGGGAATCTGACCATGCTTTATGCATTTTGCCTGGTATTAATTCAGACATGAAATTCCCCAAAATTTTATACACACAAGGCAAGAGGTTTATATCATGGCCATGAAAAAAAGGTTCTAAGTGAACATTTGTCATTTTTATTCTTAAAAGCCCTTCAGCCTCACACCAGTAGAAACTTTCCCATATTCCATTGTGTCCCAGCCTCCTCTCTTCCTTTTATTACTTTTTTATTCCCCTCCTCATCTCCTGAAAATTATGGGATGTTTAGTTTTCTTTTTGATTGCATTGGTGCTTGCCAATCCATACCCTCATGGTCTCACTTTTACCCTCCCACTAGATAACTTAGGAAATGTATTTTCATAAGTAAAGACAAGTTCCTTCCAAGGAAGACATCTGGGGCCAGCTGTTAAGATGCTAGGTTTGCCATCTCCACTAAAAGCAAAAATAACACAGGTTTTCCCTGCATTGCTTGTCAGGATTGAAGGCTCACAGGAATATATGTGGTGCTATTGTGTCTGCTCATTCAGATATGGAAAAAAAGAAACCACCAAGTTCATGGACCTTCTTAGTCTTCTAGAGGACATTTCATCACCTGTGCCTCCATGACAAGAATCCTCATTGTAAGAGTTTTGTTTCATTATTTTTTTTCAAAGATATTTAGATTATATAAATGTTACATAAAAAATATAGGGGATTCCCATTGTCCCGCTCCACACACCGCCCAAATTTACCCACATTAACAACATCCTTCACTAGTGTGGTACATTCCTTGCAATTGATGAACATATTTTTGAGCATTGCCACCCTAAGCATGGATTAAAGTTTACATTGTAGTTTACACTCTCTCCCACACAATTCTGTAGGTTATGGCAAGATATATAATAGCTTGTATCTGTCATTGCAATGTCATTCAGAACAATTCCTGAGTCCCGAAAATGCCCACGTATTACACCTGTTTTCCCTCTCCCTGCCCTCAGAACCTCCAGTGGCCACTGCCTCCACATCAATGATATAAGTTCTTTCATTGCTAGAATCACAATAAGTCTATAGTAGAATACCAGTAAGTCCACTCTAGTCCATGGTTCATTCCCCAATCCTGAGGATTCTGGGATGATGATGCTTACTCCACCTCTAATTGAGAGGGGGCTTCAGTCCCATATGGTTGATGGTTGTGACTCTCTTGCTTGAAGTTTTAGACTCTGTCGGCTCCTTGATGGTTGGCTGTCCATCATCACTTCCTTGTTAGTTCTCCTAGGTGAGTCCAATGAACTGGAGAGTAGGTGTTGAAACTCCACTGAGGCTCAGGGCCCAGCTGGCACATGGACAGCCCAAAGAGTCAAGTCTCTTGGACATACTCCTACCAACTCCAGCACCAAATATAGGTTCAAATAGATAGAACAGAAGAGCCATGTGTAGGGAAACCACAACTGAGTCCAATTCTGTCACACTGGGGAACACTAACCCCAAAGTAGGGCCCACTGACGAGGCATGAAACTCATGAGCTATCTGCCCTGACCATAGTGCCTGGGTGTCTCCAGAGCCCCCAGGAGCCCTATTATTTGGGGTAGTGTCTAATTTGGCAGTCAATGAGATCCTGCTGAGACATGCATAAGTGTAACCTCTGGAATGACCTCCTGACTCACTTTGAAGTCTTTTAAACTCATTTGTCTTTACCTTTTCCCCTTTTGGTCAAGGTCTTTTTCCAGTTGCATTGCTAGCTGGTGCTTGGTAGTAACCCCTCAGTGCCAGGGAGACTCATCCCTGGGAGCCAAGCCCCATGATGGGGGGAAGTTATTGTATTTATATGCTGAGTTCAGCTTAGAGAGAGGCCACATTTGAGCAACAAGGAGGCTCTCGGGTGGTAACGCTTAGGCACCCTGTAATACTAGACTAAGTTTCAATTTCAAGAGCAAAGGCTCATAAGCATAGTCATCAATATCAGGGGCCCATCAATGGACCATCCTCCTTCACTAGCCATTGCCTCTGTACTTGGAGGATTCTTGCTGTTCCATTAGAGAAAGTGGCAGAGCTCCCCAGGATGGGAATTCAATATTCCTTCAGTTATTGTGTGAATCTCCACCCACCATGACGACGCCCCATGAACATTTGAACACATTTATATGCCTTATATGTATGCCCAGGTGAACCTCCTCCCATGTATCCCCCATCACTGACACCCCACACAAATGTTCCTCCCCTGCCACAGTTGTAACCCTTCTGTGATCCAAAACTTCTTCAAAAATAAAGCCAATAAAATAGCCAAATACAATTAATAAGAAAATGAAATAATAATGGTAGTTTTAAAAATAAGAAATAAATTATAAAAACATCAAAAAATAAAAAACATTTGGGATAATAAAAAAATAATGAAAAACTATTTTAAAAGTTTTTTTTTGACATTTTGCCTTTCATCTCTGTAAGATCTGTTGTGCGTATGTACAGAGATATTTTCTTCCACTTATTCCTCCAATGTCTTACTTTTTTCACTTTGTCCTCAAAGAAGTTTTAGGTCACAGCAAAGTCACGTACAGAATATAGGGGACTCCCATATATCCAACATCCTCCCCCTTTTCCCCCTTCCCCTATTAATAACATTTTATATGAGGATGGTACATTTGTTACAACTGATATACAAATATTGTATATCAGGACACACTGGTCTGTCCTCCCTTATTGGGCACCGCCCATGCTCTAGAGAGACTCCCACCCCTCTAGTTGAGAACATAGTGGGTCTCCCCAGGATGGGAGTCCAACACCTCCCCGCTCATTATGTGGGTCTCCACCCACTGATATAACACACTATGTCAAGATGAACACTCACACACTCCAGAGAAGCCTGCCCCAGGTGCACCCTGTCCCAAATGCCCCCCATATCCAACACCCTAAACCAGTAACCCTACCTTGCCCTATTGCCAAAAGAGCAATCCCCAGATCATCACAGTTTTGTTACTGAATGTTTACCACCCTGTGAATGAGGAAACAAGCACAGAGCTCTGTGCTATGCCTTATTTTGAAGTCCCTTGTGAGAGAGTCTGTAACAAATATGCCCCCCATCACTTCCTGCTGAACCCAGGCCCCCAAGGAGTACTCATCATTTAGGTCAGGGCTGCACAAACCAAGTTGTGCATCAGAATCATCTGGGGCATTTTATTTTAACTACATATATTGCAGGCTATCATTTTTTAAAGTTCATGCCTAGGGAACTCTGATGCAGAGCCCTGTGAAGAAATTCCTATCTCAGGCCATGCCTCCTGCTAAAGGCCACTGTAAATTGGACTGGACGTGTTCCCATATTGAAAGCATCTACAGGGAGGCGGGTGTGGCTCAATCGATAGAGCTCCCGTTTACCATATGGGAGGCCCCGGGTTCGCTTCCCGGGGCCCCCTTGTGAGGGCAGGCCTGCCGGCACGGCACGGTGGGCTGATGCAGCAGGACCTCACAGCAGGGAGGAGATAAGCAGACATGGAGAAGACACACAGTGAATGGACACGGCAAACACAAGCAGCGAGGGGGGGGATAAATAAATAAATAAATAAATCTTTAAAAAAAAAAAAAAAAGCATCTACAGAAGTTTGCCTAATGAAAGGAGTAATGATAGGTCCTCTGTGAAAGACTGGAAAATGAAAATATTGATGTAGACAGAAGAAAGGAAAAGTACAGCTAAGAAGGGTGGGAAGGAATGCCACCATGGAGGAGAGATGAGAGCAGAGCAGACATCCAGCTAGACTGGGGAGCAGATGTAGCTCAAGCAGTTAAGCACCTGCTTCCCATGTACAAGTTCCCAGGTTCGATCACCGATACCTCCTTCAAAAAAAAAGAAGAAGGAAAAAAGAAATACATGTCTATTTGCTGGTTAAAAGCTACTTTCCTGAGTCCTCCACTGTCCCATTGCTCTGGCCACCCTAGACCATGCCCCAGATTCTCCAAATTCCCCATAAAGGCAACTGAGGGGTGGCCCTCTAGCAACCTGCATTGAAAGAGTCCATTCTAATCGGTCAGTGCTCATGAGAGGGCTCAAGCACAGAGGCACTAGCCCTGAGCAACCACTAGGAAGAAAATAGAACTAAAAACATAAATGATGGGCTGTAACTGCAGTCTGAAAGCACGCACCTCTTTCTGCTCTTCGTTCCTGGGAACACATTGCTTGTGACAGGGTGAAGGGCAGCTTCCTCCCATGCCCTTCAGAACCTGGCACAGACACTGTGTTGGGAGCTCAGCTTTTCCACAGACAGACGGGGCAGCTGTGGGTGATGGAGTGTGTATTGCTCATCCCCAACCATCTTCTGACTTTGAAACGGCAGTATTTAAATTCCACCATAAGGGAAGAAGCACTTTCTCTGTGTACTTTACAATAAAGGTTCCTGGGATTGGTAACTCATTCAGGCCAGTCACTACCACCTCATATCCAGCTTCCTCTTCTGAGACAGGGACGGGTTCTCCTGAAGAGAACCCAGAATGTGGCAGAAAGAATGGAGAGGCTTCAAAGAGCACCTGAAAAGTAAGTTGGACCACTTCATAGTCTTGGACAGGACTTTTCAATCAGGCACACTGCTTTTCCTCTGGACTTCCTGGAGGCACCAAAGGAAAGCTCAAGATTGGCCTCAGTTAGTTACTGGAAAGTGGGGAGAAAAGAGTTTCTTAAAACCTCTGCTCTGCCCAGAGGAAAATCAAATTGCATACCGTATCACAAACACTCCTTGGGGAAAACAGGATCATAATCCTTCAGTATTATCAGCCTCCTTCTCTTTCCCACAAATACGGTTATTGGTGTGTTTTGGTTTAGAGAGCCACAAGCAAACAATGCCTATAAAATGCACAAGTGGTAAAAAGAAGAAACACAATGCCAAATCTAATAAAGGAATCTCCTCAAAACTCAGAGATGCGCCTCAGTTTGGGGACTTACATGCATAGCATTTAACATCAGATGAGAATCATCAAGACCCTGGGACTGCTGAGAGATGCTCTTCCGGGAACATCAGCTCCAGTGGCCAGCACTGACTCCTGAAGAGCTTGCCTTCACTCATAACTCCCAGGTAGAGAGCCCCATCTAAAATGCTCCAACACTGTGAGTCATTTGTACAATTAAGCAAAAGTGAGCCCACACGCCTTTCAGGTTATTGCCCTCTTTAAAAAAATCAAGGGAAAGCACTGGCCAGTGATGACAGAAATCTTCAATAACAGGAGCAAGACTCTCTGAACTGCCAGCAGCATCTCTACAGATGCTCTTCTAACCCAAGTGGTTCTGAAGAATCTGTCTGACCACATTCATCATCAGAGATCTCTGAAAATCTCCAAGGAAATGATCCTAATGTAATGGGGAAGGCTACCCTGGACTTTCCACTATGTCTAGGATGTACTGACTGACAACTTCATATTCTCATTATCAGTTAAATCTGTGCCAGTCTTTTATTACCTGGAATCACGGTTAAAATTAAAGAAGGGGAAATTTTTTTAAAATTAAATTAAATTAAAGAAGGGGGAGAGGAGAAACATCTTATCTGGGGAAGATGGAGGAGAAAACCCTACCCTAGAAGTTATGTTGAGAGTGCAATGATAGGAAATATTTATAAAGGTAGGATTATCAGATCCAACAAAGAACAGTGGAATACAGTGGAGGTAGCAAGGGCAGGGAGCTGTTAGCACTAGGGGAGGAGCAGATTACAAAATCCAGAGAGTACTCTAATTGAAGGGCGAGGGCCACCTAACAGGAGGTTTGGACTTTGGTAGAGGAACAACCAACCACAGAAAGACCCAACAAGGAAAGAGCAGGGGAATAAACATGCTGGCTTCCATCTCCCTCTGCCTTCTATCTCCTACCAGGAACTTCTATTGGGGCCAAACCAAATATAGGCCAGAAAGTAAGTGAGCCTGTTGAAGTAATCATAAAGGTTGGCTTCTTAGGAAATATAGCGGGTAGACCAGGGTAAAGAGTGTATCTGGAATGGCAAATGGAAAATATCCAGCACAGTCCATCACTTTTGCCCCCCAGCATCCATTTTTGTCCTTTTATGGATAAGAATTATATGTCCCCAACATAAAGGGCACAAATTCCCATTAGTTACTGTACCATGACTGGGTGATATCAACTTAATCATACTCTCACCTACAACTAACCATTAGCCACTGCCAGTGCTCTTCATATAAGATATTGAAAGTAAGTGAGGAAGGCCCACTTAACATGAAACACACAGCTGCTATCGTCCTTACTTCTGTGAGGCTAAGTTAGTAATCATAGCTTTTCCCTCTATCACTCATTCTTTATTTTCCCTTTATCACTAATTCTTTATCTGCCAACACCTTAGGCACATGGGTTCTTTTTCTGGTAGGAAGACTAGTTTTCCACTGACAAGGAAAATTGGACAGGGGGCTACTAAAAGGTGCCCAGTAAATTCCTGTGTTCTAGACACAGCCTATTTTGCTCTCATTATGTAAAACCAACTCAGTTTTCATTTAGATCAATCAGGATCAATCACCATATCCTGTACAGTGACCCCTTTCTTTTCCTGATGGCTGTGTGGTATGCCAAAATGCTATTGTACTAAAGAATAATTTTCATGCAAAATGGATTATGAGGGACTGGATTTATCTTTCCACAAGAAACCTTGAAAAGTCAGAAGAAAAAAAAATAAGGTGGGGAGCAGATGTGGCTCAAGCAGTTAAGCACCCGCCTCCCACATGGGAGGTCCCAGATTCGGTTTCTGGTGCCTCCTAAAGAAAACAAACAAACAACGACCAGGCAACAAGCAAAAACAACAAGCATACAATGAGCAAAAACAGTGAGCTGACAACAAGCAAAACAACACGAGACAATGAGAAAAAAAAAAGGTAACAATGGCTATCAAGATCTTAGATATCAGGCAATGAAGAATACTGATCCCTGAGAGGCAAAAAAAAGAGGTGATTACCCCTTTACCCCTATTTATTGCCTTGATAGAGTGTCCAGGCTGTAGATCAGGGAAAGGAAACCCAGATAGTTGCCTGTGGTCTCCCTAAGTTGAAGAGACACAGCTGAGACTACAGGAAGCCCAAGGTTGGTAGGTTATGCACAGTATCAGAGAGGAGAGAGCTGCCCAGAGAGAAAACGCCAAAAATTCTTCAGAGTCCCCTCAAGTAATCAGCAGAGCAGTGCTCAGTGCAGGCATGTAATGAATCTCCCTGAGGTCAGAGTAAGAACCACCAAAATTGATTAAAGGTAAGAACTCAGAGATCACATAGGCCAGGAAATAGTTTCTATTCCCACTGGCTAGACAGAAAAAAAAACAAACCTGATAATAATTCATGAGGCATTGGATAGAGTACTAGGGGGGTCATGGCTCAGTACTAGAGAATAATTAGCCCCAGCTAAAACACTGTTCTGGTGTCACCTCACAAACCTTAAAATCAAGAACCATAAATTGTTGCCAATTAACTTGATTCTAGAACAAGGTCAAGAATACTTACAGGAATATCCAACAAGATAAAATTTGTAATGTCTCATATGACCAAAAATTACCAGGCAAAAAAAACCAAGAAAATATGACCCATAGCTAGGAAACAATTTGAAACAAACCAAATGGACACAAATGATAGACTTAGGAGACAAGGGCATTAAATAAATTATTATGACTATATTTTAAATCTTAGGTAAAGACAAGGAAAATATAATAAAGACTAAATCGAACTTCTAGTGAGGAAAACTACAATATCCATGATGAAAAATATACTGGTTGGAATAATAGATTAATAACAGATTTGACAATGAACTTAAATACATTATACAAGAAACTATCCAAAATTAAACACAGAGAAAAAGACTTTAAAATTAAACAGAGCTGTGGGACAAACTCAAATGGGCAAATATACATACTGGAGCCCTTAAATGAAAGGAGACAGGGAAAGAGTAGGAAAACTATTTTAAGAAATAAGGTCTGACTGGAGAATGTGGGGGAGAAGGTGTCATGGTAAAGACAAGACACCAGATATCGTGGTGATGAAAGACAAAATGTCAAAAATAATTTTTTTTAATATTTTTCATTTTTTTTAGTATCCCAAACTTTTAATTTTACTTTAGTTTTAGTTTTTAAAAATTTTTATGTATTTTATTACTTATATTTAAACCTATTATTGTTTCATTTTCCTATTAATTGTATTTGGGTATTGTAATGGCTTCATTTTTGAAGAAGCTTTGGATCACAGTAGGGTTACAATTGGGGCAGGGGAGGATCATTGGTGTGGGGTGTCAATGACAGGGAATGCATGGAAGGAAGTTCACCTAAGCATAGATATAAGGTATGTAAAAATGTTCAAATGTTCACCGGGCATTGTCACATTGGTTGGAGACTCACACAATAACCAAGAGAATACTGAATTCCCATCCTGGAGAGCTCTGCCACATTATCTAAGGGAGCATCAACAGTCACCCAAATGCAGGGGCAGTGACTGGCGAAGGAGGATGATCCACTGACGGGCCCTTGATATTGACGACTAGGCTTATGAGCCTTTGCTCTTGATATTGAAATTTAGCCTATTGTTATGGGGTGCCTAAGGGTTGCCTCCTGAAGGTCTCCTTGTTGCTCAAATGTGGTCTTTCTCTAAGCCAAACTCAACATATGAATGCATTAGTTCATATGCATTCATAAGTCATGGGACATGACTTCTGGGGATGAGCCTCCTGGGCACCAAGGGATTGCTACCAAGCACCAACTAGCAAAGAAACTGGAAAAAGACCTCAAATAAAAGGAGGGAAAGGTAAAGACAAATGAGTTTACAGGGCTGAGACTTCAAAGTGAGTCAGGAGGTCATCCCAGATGTAATGCTTACACACATCTCAGCAGGATCTCATAGACTTCCAAAGTGGATACTACCCCCAAACAGTGGGGCTCCTGAGGGCTCTGGAGACACCCAGGTCCTATGGTCAGGGCAGATAGCTCTGGAGTTTGGTGCCTTGCCAGTGGGCCCTACTTTGGAGTTTGTGCTCCTGAGAGT
>JAQZBX010039262.1:0-23092 GCA_029593785.1 Cabassous unicinctus
CATCTTAATAGCAGCATCTCAAAATATATGAATAAAATATGGACAGATTCAATGGAGAAATAGATGAAGACATAAATATACCATTTTCAATAATGGATAGACCACCTATATGGAAAAATAATAAGAAAATAAAATACTTGAATAATACTGTAAACCAACTAGATGTGTAGAACACTTCATCACAACAAGAGAAGAAATTCTTCTCCACTGGTCATTGGTAATTTTCTAAGATAGAGTATATGTTATATCATAAAACTATCCCCATAAATTCAAAAATTAAAAAAATCATGCAATGTATCCTCCCTTACCAAAATTGAATAAAGCTACAAATCAATAATAGAAGGAAATAAGTAGAAGTTAAATAACAGTACTCTAAATACCCAGTGGATCAAAAAAGAAATCACAAGAGAAATTAGGAAATATCTTTAGGTGAATGAAAATGTAAACACAACATGTATATGTTTATGTGTTGCAGCAAAGGCATTGCTCTAAGAAAAATTTATAATTCTAAATTCTTAAATTAATAAAAGAAACATCTCAATTCAGACACCTAACCTCAAAACTGAAGGACCAAGAAAATAAACAGCAAAATAAACATAAAGCAAGTGGAAGGAAGGAAATAACAAAGATTAGAGCAGAGATAAATAAAATAGAATAGAAAAATAGAAAAAATCAACATAGCCAAAAGCTGGTTCTTTGAAAAGATCAAATAAATAATAGTGATAAAGTTCAGCTAGAATGACAGAGAAAAAAAATAGAAAAGTCACAAATAATTAACATCAGAATTAAAAAGGGGAGTATCACCATCATTCCCACAGAAATATAAAGGACTATAAGAGGATATTATGAAAAAATGTATGCCAACAGATGAGATAACCTAGATAAAATGGAAAATTCCTAGAAACACAAAATCTATTTTCACCTGTATCAAGAATTAGATCTCAGCAAACCAATAATTAATGAAGAGACAGAATCATGAATCAAAATCTCCCAACAACAACAGAAAACCCAGACCACAATTCTTCACAGAATTTTATCAAACATTCTATGAAGAATTAAAACAAATCCTTATCAAACTCTTCCAATAAATTTGAAGAAAAGTGTACTCAACCTAACTTATTCTTTGAGGCCAACATTTCACTCATACCAAAGCCAGATAACCATACTATAAGACAATATATAGAGCGATAACTTTTATTAGCTTAGCGGCACAAATCCTCAACAAAATACTAGGAAACTACATCCAACAGCACATAAAATGAATTATTCACCAAAATCAAGTGGGACTTTCAGATGACAAGATGCTATAGAGAGGAAATCCTGAAAAACCCACATAAAAGCTCTTAGTGCTAATGAATGAAATCAGGAAATTTGTAAGGGAGAAAATCACCACCTCAAAATCAGTAATGCTTCTATACACTATTAATGATCAATCAAAGGAGGAAAACAAGAAAAAAATTCCATTTACAAAGAAAGAATTATTTAAAAGTAAATCTAAGCAAGGCTTTAAAGACTTATACATAGAAAACATCAAAATATTGCTAAAATAAAAGAAAACCTAAATAAATCAAAGGACATTCTGTATTCATGGATTGGAAGTCTAAATATTATTAAGATGCCAATTCTACCAAAACTGATTTACAGAGACAACACAATCACAATCAATATTACAACAGCTTGGGGGAGGGTGCAAGATGGTGGCAGAGTAAGGAACTGCAATCATCAGCGCTATCTATAGCATCTATTTGGGGGTCCAAGGATATCAGAAGAGCATCCTGAAACATCCTTGAAAGAATGGAAGGAGGAGCCTGCCCATCTGCAGAGAAGATTCATGAGTAGAGCACTCCATGCAGCAGAGGCCAGTGCCCATACTCCACTGGCAGCACAAGCCGCCTTGGGCGATATTGTGGGACTGGAGTTGGAAACTCCAGTTCCCAAAAATGGGGGAGGAAGAGACAGTTGGGCACCAACTTCAGATACTGATTAGTAAATTCAGCTGGCTAAAGTATAATCCTAAGAATAGCTAAAGTTTGAAACTGTCCAAGTCAGAAAGAGGCTGGTAGCCACCATTTTAACTGTATTCCAGCATGAGAAGAAGCAGGGCTGATTAATATCACAGTGTTGGTGGGGACCAACTTCTTTGCACACAGATCATATTGTAGCTCTAACCTAAGCCCCAGCCCCACCTCCCACGGGGAAGAATATGGGGAGACCAGCACCAGGATTTCAAGGAAACTGCAGGCCACACCATGAAGAGCAGTGACCTTCCTACTCTGGAATCACAAGCCACCTCAGAAGCTATTCTGTGGCTGGAGTTTGAAACTCCAATTCCCAAAAATGGGGGAGGAAGAGATGGTTGGGCACCATCTTCAGCTACTGATTAGTAAACTCAGCTGGCTAAAGTATAATACTAAGAAGTGCTAAAGTTTGAACATGCCCAAGTTGGAAAAAGATTGGTAGCCACCATTTTATTTTTATTTTTTATTTTTATACTTTGTTTTTTTAATATATTTTTTATTTTTTTAAAAAAGGTATTTAGATTGCATAAATGTTACATAAAAATATAGGGTATTCATATATGCCCCACTTCTATACCTCCCACATTTTCCCACATTAACATCTTTCATTACTGTGGTGCATTCCTTATAATTGATGAAAACATTTTATAGCATTGCCACTAAGCACAGATTATAGTTTATGTTGTAGTTTACACTCTGTCCCGCACAATTTTGTAGGTTATGGCAAGATATGTAATGGCCCATATCTGTCATTGTAATATCATTCAGGAAAATTCCCAAGTCCCCAATATGCCCCCATATTTCACCTGTATTTCCCTCTCCCTGCCCTCAGAACCTCTAGTGGCCACTGCTTCCACATGAATGATATATTTCTTTCATTGCTAGAATCACAATATGTCTGTAGTAGAATACCAGTGAGTCTACTTTAGTCCATAGTTCATTCCCAATCCTGAGGATTCTGGGATGGTGCTTCCCACTCCACCTCTTATTGAGAGGAGGCTTTGATCCCATGGAGCTGATGAATGGGACTAACTTGCTTGCAGTTGCAGATTCTCTTTCTGTTCCTTGGGATAATCATTGTCCATCATCATCTCCTTGTTAGTTGTCCTGGGTGAGGCCAATGAATTAGAAAGTAAGTTTTGCAACTCTGTTGAATTTCTGGGCCCAGCTGGCACAAGGACAGGCAAGAGATTAAAGTCTCTTGGATGAATGAACACCTACCAACTCCAGCACCAACTATAGGTTCAAATAAAAGAGACATAAGAGATATGTATAGAGAAGTCACATGTGAGCCCAACTCTGTCACACTCGGGAACACAAACTCCAAAGTAGGGCCACTGGAAAGGCACCAAACTCTGGAGCTATTTGCCATGACCATAGGTCCTGGGTGTCCCCAGAGCCTTCAGGATCCCCACTATTTGGGGTAGTATCTACTTTGGCCATCTATGAGATCCTGCTGAGACATGCATAAGCGTTACCTCTCTGATGACCTCCCGACTCACTTTGAAGTCTCTTAGCCATATACACTCATATGTCTTTACCTTTTCCCCCTTTTATGCAAGGTCTTTTTCCAATTGTTTCATAAGCTAGTGCTCAGTAGTAATCCCTCGGTGCCAGGGAGTCTCATCCCTTGGAGTCATGTCCCACACTGGGAGAAGGTAATGCATTAGTATGCTGAGTTTGGCTTAGAGAGAGGCCACATTTGGTGACAAGGAGTCTCTCAGGAGGCAACTCTTAGGCACTCTTCAATGCTAGGCTAAGTTGCAAATTCAAGAGCAAAAGGCTCACAAGCATAGTTGTCAACATCAAGGGGCCTTCAATGGACCATCCTTCTTCACTAGTCATTGCCCCTGCATTTGGGGGATTGTTGCTGTTCCATTAGAGAATATGACAGAGCTCCCCACGATGGGAATTCAATAATCTTTAAGTTGTGGGTGAGTCTCCACCCACTGTGGAAATGCTCCATGAACATTTGAACATATTTAAACCTTATATGTATGCCCAGGTGAACTTCCTCCCATGTATCCCCTGTCACTAAAACCCCACCCCATTGATCCTCCCCTGCCATAGTTGTAACCCTTCTGTGATCCAAAACCTGTTCAAAAATGAAGTCAAGAATATTGCCAAATTCGATTAATAGGAAAATGAAATGATAATGTTAGGTTTAAGCATAAGAAATAATATACATAATAATTTAGAGAAACTAAAATTAAAGAATGTAAAAAAGATTGGGGTATTAAAAAATGAAAAACATTAAAAATAAAATAAATTATGTTTTTGATGTATTTCCTTTCCTCACTGTAATATCAGTTGTCCTGTATGTACAGTGGCATTTTCTTCCATTTCTTACCTAGTGTCTTACTTTTTTTAAATATTGACTTCAAAGAAGTTTTAGGCCACAGCAAGGTTACATACAGAATATAGGGGACTCCCATATACCCAACATCCTCCCCTTTTCCCCTTTCCTTATTAATAATCTTTTTACATGTTTATGGTACATTTGTTACAACTGATGTATAAATATTGAAACATAGCTATCAACCATGGTCAATGGTTTACTTATGATTTACATTTTAGACCATACACTTTTGTAAATTTTGGTAAAATTTAACATGACCTGTATCAATCATTGCATGATCATGCAGAATACTTCCATTGCTCCCAAATACCTCCTATTCAATTTCTTCTATTCCTCCCTCCCCCTCCCTTTGGAGCCCATGGAGACCATCAGGCTTCACTCCTTGAAGGACAAGATTCTTAGATACTTGCAATAACACTCAGGGATGGACACAATATTCTGTCCTCCCCTATTAGGAACTGCCCATGCTCTCGAGAGACACATCCCCCTCTGATTGAGAACATATCTGGCCTCCCCAGCATGGGAGTTCAACTCCTTCCCACTCATTATGTGGATCCTCCCTGACTGATACAGCACACTATGACAAAATGATCACTTGCACATTTTCTAGAAGACTGTCCCAGGTGTGCCCTGTCCCAAATGTCCCTCCCATTCAACACCCTAAAACATTAATGCTTCCTTGCCATATTGCCAATAGAGTTTTCTCAACATTGTAGTTTTACCCACATACCCACCTATCCCCAGCGTTCACCTATTCCCTCCCTCAACCCTCCTCCCATTTCTCATGCTCCACACCTTACACCCCTGTCTAGATTGCACAGCCCAACCCAATAGTATCCCTACACCCCTGTCATATCTCTTTACTGCACAACTATTCACTTCCACCTTATCATAGATTTCACCCATATGGGCATTGTCTCACAACCTTCTTCTTTCCTATTTCCTGGAAACTCATCTTCCAGACTCTAGCTTTCTGAGCTGGCTCAATTTGCTTAACTCATATCAGAGAGGTCATATTTGTCCTTCAATGCCTGGCTTGCTTCACTCAACAAAAAGTCCTCAAGATTCATCCATGTTTTCCTGTATGTTAGTACTGTGTTCCTTCTTAGAACTTAGTAATATTCCATTGTTTGCATATACCACATTTTGTTTATCCATTCATCTGTTGATGGGCATTTGGATTGATTCCAGCTTTGGGCAATAGTGAATAATGCCCCTATGAACATTGGTGTGCATGTGTCTGTTCATGTCCTTGCTTTCAGTTCTTCTGGGTATATATCCAGCAGTGAAATTGCTGAGCCATATTGCAGATTTATATTTAGTTTTTTTGAGGAACCACTGAACTGTCCTCCACAATGGATGGGCCATTCTACATTCTGACCAGCAATGGATGAGGGTTCCCATTCCATTATATCCTCTCCAACACTTGTAGTCCTGTTTTTTTTAATGATCGCCAGTTTAATGGGTGTAATATGGTATCTCATTGAAGTTTTGATTTGCATTTCCCTAATAACTAGTGATGTTGAGCATCTTTTCATGTGCTTTTTAGCCATTTGTATTTCTCCTTTGGAGAAGTGTCTGTTCAAATCACTTGCCCCTTTATAAAATGGGTTGTTTGTCTTTTTATTTTCAAGATATAGAATTCTTTATATATGCTGGAGATTAGGTTCCTATCAGATATATGGTTGCCAAATATTTTCTCCCATTGGGTAGACTGGCTTTTCACTTTCTTGACAAACTCCTTTGAGGTGAAAAATGTTTTAATTTTCAGGAGGTCCCATTTACCTAGTTTTTCCTTTCACTGCTCATGCTTTGGGTGTGAAGTTCATGAAGCCATTTCCTATTGCAAGGTCCTGTAGAAGCTTCCCTACATTATTTTCCAAAGTCTTTATGGTCTTAGCTCTTTATTTAGATCTTTGATCTATCTTGAGTTGATTTTTGTATAAGGTGTGAGATGGTGTTCCTCTCTCATTCTTTTGGATATGGATATCCAGTTCTCCAAGCACCACTTGTTGAAGAGGACATTCTCTCCCAGTTGAGTTGGCTTGGTGGCCTTGTCAAATATCAGATAACTGTCTATGCAAGGATCTATATATCAGAGCTCTCAATTCAGTTTCATTCATCAGTATGTCTATCCTTGTGCCAATACCATGCAGTTTTGGCCACTGTAGCTTTGTAAAATGTTTTAAAGTCACATAGTGTGATATCTCCAATTTTATTTTTATTTTTCAATATGTCTTTGGCTATTCATGGCCTCTTGCCCTTCAAAATTAATTTTATAGCTTTTCCAATTCAGGCAAAAATGCTGTGTTGATTTTTATTAGGATTGCATTAAATCTGCATATTAGTTTGGGTAGGATAGGCATCTTAATGATGTTTAGTCTTCCTGTCCATGAATAGGGAATATTCTTCCATTTATGTAAGTCTTCTTTGATTTCCTGTAAAAGTGCTGTGTAGTTTTCTATGTATAAGTCATTTAAAACTTTAGTTAAATTTACTCCTAGGTATTTAATTTTTTTAGTTTCTATTATAAATGGTATTTTCTTCTTGATTTCCTCCTCAGATTGCTCGTTATTTGTGTACAGAAATGCTACTGCTTTTTGAGCATTGATCTTATAGCCTGCAACTTCACTGAACTCATTTTAAGGTCTAGAAGCTTTGTTATAGATTTCTCAGGGCTTTCCATGTATAGGATCATGCCATCTGCAAATAGTGTAATTTTTACTTCTTCCTTTCTAATCTGGATGCAATTTATATCTTATTCTTGCTTCAGTGCTCTAATGAGTACTTCTAAGACAATGTTAAATAGGAGTGTAGATAGTGGGCCTCTTTGTCTTGTTCCCGATTTTAGAGGGAAAACTTTCAGGATTTCACCATTTTATGTGTTGTGAGGTGGGATTTTTCATGTATGCCCTTTAACATGCTCAGAAATTTTCCTTCTATTTCTCTCTGTTGTAGTGTTTTTATCAGGAAAGTGTGCTGTATTTTGCCAAATGCTTTTTCTGCATCTATAGAGATGATCTTGTGATTTTTTCTTTTGATCTGTTAATGTGGTGTATTACATTGATTGATTTTCTTATGTTGAATCATCCTTGCATACCTGGGATGAAACCCACTTTGTCATGGTGTATAATTCATTTGATGTGTTGTTGAATATGATTAGCAAGTATTTTGTTGAGGATTTTAGCATCTAGGTTCATTGAAAGATTGGTCTGTAATTTTCCATTCTTGTGACATCTTTCTTTGGCTCTGGTATTAGGGTAATTTTGGCATCATAGAATGAGTTAGGCATTGTTTCTTCTACTTCTATTTTTTGGAAAGAGATTAAGCAGGATAGTTGTTAGTTCTGTCTGGGGTGTTTGGCAAAATTCACTTGTAAAGCTGTCTGGTCCTGGGCTGTTCTTAGTTGGAAGGTTTTAGATGAGTGATTCTACCTCTTTACATATGATTGATCTGTTGAGTTCATCAATTTCTTCTTTCATCAATGTAGGCTGCTTGCTTGTTTCTAGGAATTTGTCCATTTCCTCTAAATTATCCTTTGTATTGGCATATAATTTTTCAAAGTATCCTCTTATGATACTCTATTTCTGTGGGGTCCATGGCGATATCACCCTCCTCATTTTTTATTTTGTGTATTTTCATCTGCTCTCTCTCTTTCTTTGTTAGTCTAGCTATGGGTTTGTCAATTTTATTAATCTTCTTGAAGAACCAGCTTTTGGTTTTGTTTATTTTTTCTAGTGGTTTCTTATTTGTATTTCATTTATTTCTGCTCTAATCTTTGTTATTTCCTTCTTTCTACTTCTTTTCAGCTTCGTTTGTTGTTCTTTTTCTAATTCCTCCAGGTTTGGACCTAGGTCTTCAATTTTAGGTCTTTCTTCTTTGTTGATATATGCATTATGGCTAAGAATTTCCCTCTCAGTACAGCTTTTGCTGCATACCATAGGTTTTGATATGTTGTGTTGTCATTTTTATTCATTTCAAGGTAGTTACTGATTTCTTTTGTGATTGCCCCCTTGACCCATTGTTTGTCTAAGAGTGTGTTGTTTAACTTCCATATCTTTGTTTCTAATCGTTTCTAATCTGGTTCTCTGGCCCTTACTGATTTCCAGCTTCATTCCATTGTGCTCTGAGAAATTACTCTGTATAATTTCATACTTTCTGACTTCATTGAGAGTTATTCTGTGGTCTAGCATGTGGTCTACCTTGGAGAATTATCCATGTGCACTCGAGAAGAATGTATATCCTGCTGTTTTTGAGTGTAGTGTTCTGCATATGTCTATTAGGCTTAGATTCTCTAATGTATTATTCAGCCTTTATTTCCTTATTGATTATTCATCGTGATGTTCTGTCTAGTGGTGATAATGGTGTATTTAAAATCTCCCACTATATTTGTAGAGGCATTTATTTTTCCACTTAATTTCTCCAGTGTTTGCCTCACATATTTTGAGGCACCCTGGTTAGGTGTATAAATGTTTATGATTGTTCTTTCTTCTTGAAAGATGACCCCTTTTATTATTATATAGTGTCCATCTCTGTCTCTTAAAATTGTTTTGCATTTAAAATCTATTTTGTGCAATATTAATAAAGCTACTGATTTTTTGCTTATTGTTTGCTTGTAAAATTGTTTTCCGGCCATTCACTTTCAGCCTCCTTGAATCACTGGGTTTACAGTCACTTTCTTGTAGACAGCATATAGATGGGTCATATTTCCTCATCCATTCGACCAATCTGTGTCTCTTGACTGGTGAGATAACCATTAACATTCAGTGTCAGTACTCTCAAGGAATTACTTACATTAATCATATTTTCTTTGGGTTTATGTATGTCATATGTTGTTTTTATTTTATTTTTGTCTTTTTAGTTGTTCTTACACTGTCCTCCAACTCTCTCCTGTTTTTTCCTTTCAACCTGCAGAACTCCCTTTAGTTTTCCTTGAAGGGCAGATTTCTTATTAGTATATTCTCTTAAATTCTGTTTATCTGTGAATATTTTGAACTCTCCATCATTTTTGATTGCCAGCTTTGCTAAATAGGTCATCCTTGGCTAGAATTTCTTTTTTCTTTTAGTACCTTGACTGCGTCATACCACTGCCTTTTTGCCTCCATGGTTTCAGATGAGAAATCAGCACTTAATCTTATTGAGCTTCCCTTGTATATGATGGTTCTCTTTTCTTTTGCTGCCTTCAGTATTTCTCTTTGTCTTGAGCATTGGACAGTTTGAGAAGTATATGTCTTGAGTAAGCCTGTTTGGATGTATACTGTTTAGAGTGTGCTGTGCTTCCTGGACATGGACATCCATCTCCTTCAATAGGGTTGGGAAGTTTTCAGCCATTATTTCTTTCAACACTCCTTCAGTCCCCTTTCCCTTCTCTTCTCCATCTGGGATGCCTATAATGCATATGCTTATGTCTTTTGTGTAGGCTTTCAAATCCCTAAGTCCCTGCTGGATTTTTTTCTGTCTTTTTATGTATCTATTCTACTATCTGTTTGATTTCAGATGTACTGTCTTCCACATTGCTTATTCTTTCTTCTGCCTGTTCAAATCTGCTGTTACGTGCTTCCAGTTTCTTTTTGATATCTTGGATTTTGCCATTCATCACCATCATATCTGTTAGCTTTTTATGTATGTTTGCAATTTCTTCAGTATGTTCTCCCAGTGTCTTCTTAATATCCTTAATCTCTTCCTTCACTCCATTAAGTTAGCCCATGATTTTGTTTGGATAGCTTTGTTTAGTTGTTTGATGTTCTGCAACTCTTCCTGGTTTTTAATTTGTTCATTGGCATGGACCACCATTTTAACTCTGCCCTAAACATGAGGGGAAGCAGTGCTGACAGAAAATTACAGTGAAGGTAGGGACAGGCTTACTTCAACAGGATAAATTTGCAGCCCTAGCTTAGGCTCCAGCCACACCTCTGGCAGAGAGGAAGCTGGAGGGATGTCCACCAGCCCTCCAGGTAACTGTAGGTGCTTTTGGCTGGCACAAACTGAGTAGTCAGACACCTGGAACTCCATCCCTACACCTCAATAGGATAGGAGAGGAACTGTGTTTCCTCAGCCTGTCCTGGTAATGGCAGGCACTTTTGACCCACACAAACTGGTTTGTTTAGCACCTTCGAATGCATCTCCACATTTTCTGCCATAGAATAGGAGGGTGTGGATGTTTCCTCAACTCCTCAGGACAACTGAAGATGCTTTTGGCCTGCACAGATATGACTGTTGTGTGCCTATGTCTCCAACTCCACCTCTGATAGGACAAAAGAGGGACTGTGCTTCCCCAGCCTCTCTGAGTAACTGCCGGTACTTTTGTCCCACACAGACTGAATATTTGGACAATTGTAGCTCCATCCCCAACCTCAAGTAGGATAAGAGGGGTTCTGTCATTCCTCAGGTTTTCTGGGTAATGGCAGACACTTATGGCCTGCATGGTCTGGTTTGGTGGGTACCTGTGGATCCACTCCCAACCTGTTATAAGATGAGGGAGCTGGTATATCTTGAGGCTTTCTAGGCAATGTCAGGCACTTTTGGTCTGCTCAGACTGTACTGTTGGATGCCTGAGGACATACACCCACCCCAATGGGATAAGAGAGTGCTAGTATTTCCTCAGCCTCTCCAGGCCACAGCAGGTACTTAAAGCCTACAAAGACTGAACTGTTGAGTCCCTGTTAATCCAACCCCACTACCCAATAGAATGGAGGGGGATGGTGTTTCCTTAGCATCTACAGGCAATAGCAGGTACTTTTGGGCAACAGAAGGGACAGCATGCCATCAGCCTCTCAGGGAAACTGCATGTGCATTTGGCCCACATAGATTAGATTTTGGGGCTCTTGAGAGGATCCATCCATGTCCCTGGTAGGTTTAGGAGGCTGGTGCTACATCAGCCTACATGACAACTGTGGTCATTTTGGACCCATATGGCATAGATTGCTGTGCAAACCTGCAGCTACATCCTTGCCTTGGACAAAGGAGGAAGGGTTATGAAGCTTCATCAGTCTCTCCAAGCAACTACAGATCATTTTGGCCTGCATGACTTGGATTATTACATATGGCTGTAGCCCTGTCCCTAATCCTGACAGAGAAGAAAGGTGGGAGAAGCTTCATCAGTTCCTGGGGCAATTCAAGCAGCTTCAGCATCCAATGCTTAAAGCACCAGCTGCATCCTCTGCTTCTACTACACATTCAGCAAGGGAGAAAAGGTAAGAAAGCCCAAAAGTAAAGAAAGAAACTGCATCTAGAATAAATACTTCTAGTAAGCCAGATGCCAAGACACCAAAAAAATTACAATCCATATGAAGAAACAGGAAGATATGGTCCAATTAACGGAACAAGATAAGCCTCCAGATGACATAAAGGAGTTCAAACAAATATTTATTGATGTTCAAACAAATCTCCTTAATAAATTCAATGAGATGGCCAAAGAGATTAAGGATATTAAGAAGACACTAGATGAACACAAAGAAGAATTTAAAAACATACTAGAAAAATAGTAAATCTATGGGAATGAAAGGAAAAATAAATGAATTTAAAAATACACTTGAAGCATGTAAAGCACTTCTAATCAAAAAACTAAAATGCATAGCTAAAAGAATTTTTTTCAAAAGACCTAAATAATTGGAAGACCATTCCATGCTCATGGATTGGAAGACTAAATATGATTAAGATGTCAATTCTAGACAAATTGATATACAGATTCAATGCAATCCCCAATAAAAAATCCACCAACATTTTTAATCAAATGGAAAACACAGTTATAAAATTTATTTGGAAGGTAAGGGGCCCCAAATAACCAGAAACATCTTAAAAAGGAAAAGCAAATTTGGAGGACTCTCACTTCCCGACTTTGAGTCATATTACCTAGCAACAGTGGTAAAACAGCATGGTACTAGTATAAGGATAGAAACAGAGACCAATGAAATCAAATTGATGGGTAAGAAACAGACACTCACATCTGTGGTCAAGTGATTTTTGACAGCCTGTCAAACCCACCCACCTGGGGCAGTACAGTCTATTCAACAAATGATGCTGGGAGAACTGGATATCCATATCCAAAAGAAAGAAAGGAGACCCCTATCTCACACCTTATATAAAAAAATAACTCAAAATGGATCAAAGACCAAAATATGAAAACAAGAACAATAAAGGTCCTAGAAGAAAATATAGGAAAACATCTTCAGGACCTAGTGGTAGGTGGTTCATTCTTAAACTTCACAAAAAAATCATGAGCAGTGAAAGAACACTTGGATGAATCGGACCTCCTTAAGCTTAAATGCTTATGTGATTCAAAGGACTTTGTCAAGAAAGTGAAAGGGCAGCCCAGTAAATGGGAGAAAATATTTGGAAACCACATATCCAGTAAGGGTTTGATTTTCATTCTATATAAAGTCATTTATACCACTCAGCAATAAAAGAGCAAATCAGTTAAAAATGGGCAAAAGATTTAAATAGACATTTCTCCAATGAGGAAATACAAATGGGCAAAAGAGTACATGAAAAATATCCACATCACTAGCTATTAAGGAATGTAAATCAAGATGGCAATAAGATATCATCTCACACTCCATACAATGGACATTACTTAAAAAAAAAATACAGAAAACTATAAGTTGCTGGGGAGGACATGGAGAAATACGAACACTCCTTCATTGTTGGTAGAATTGTAAAATGGGCAGCCTTTAAGGATGGTAGTTTGGCCATTCCTCAAGAAGCCAAACAGAAATGCCATATTATTCAGCAATTCCTCTACAATAAATATATCCAGAAGAACTGAAAACTGTGACATGAACAGACACCTGCATGCTGATGTTCATAGTGGCCTTATTCACAATTGCCAAAATATAGAAACGACCCAAGTGTCTATCAAACAATGAATAGATAAACAAAATGTGGTGTGTTTGTGTGTGTGTGTGTGTGTGTGTGTGTGTGTGTGTGTGTAAGATGGAATACTATACTGCTGTAAGAAGAAATGTAATTGGGACACTTATGACAACATGGATGAATCTTGAAGACAATTTGCTAAGTGAAATAAGCCAGACACAAAAGGACAAATGTTGCATTGTCTCATTAATATGGACTAAATATGAAGAATAAATTCATGAAATTAAAACCTAGAGTATACATTATTAGGAGATAAGAGGAAGGCCGAGAAAGATTATGGTGTTTAATGTATGTAGGAGTTTAATTAACTTTATTGTAAAAGTGTGGAAATGGATAGAGCTGTTGTTAACACATTATAGTCAGTAGCAGCCATTTTATATATGGGATTGTTGCTGAAAAGGGTGGTCTAGGGATATAAATGTCAATTGAAAGAAAGCTATAGAATGATCTAGTGACTGTATAACACAGTGAACCCAGAGGTGGATGAGAATTGTGGTTGATGGTATAGATGCAAGAGTGTTCTTCTATGAACTAGAGCAGATGTATGTCACTCTTGCAGGGTGGTGAGAATGTGGCGAAGCATAGGAAAAATACAATTGGTGTGACCTATGGACGGTGGTTAACAGCAATACTATAATATTCTTGCATCAATGCCAAAGATATACTCTGTTGATAATGAAGGGGTATGGAAAAAGTGTGCCAAATGTATAGTATGGACTATGGTTGATGGTAATATTCTGATGATATTGTTTCATAATACATAACAAATATTCCACCATGGTGTGGTGTGTTGATGAAGGGATGTTGTTTTGGAATTTTACACTTAATGTATGATTATTCTGTAAATTCATAATTTCTGTAATAAAATATATTTTTAAAAAATAGTAGGCTGAGTTAGGGGGAAAATACACCAAATGTAAGATATTGACTGTAAATATTAATATTTTGATGATATTCTTTCATAGTTTATAACAAATGTTTCACAAAAATGCAAGGTGTTGGTGGTGGGGTGATGTATTGTTCACTTGTAGGATGTTATGCATGTTGTAGTTTGTAAGTTCACAACTTTTACTATACACTTTTGTTTATGTATGTTCATGTATAAATGACATACTTCAATAAAATTTTTTTAAAATGAAAAAAAATTACAACTAATTTTGCATAACTGGATTTTAAATACGTCAAATTTATAAGGAAGAGCAAATGACCTTGAATAGCCAATGCCACCTTGAAAAACAAGAAAAAAAATTAAGATTCACAAATCCCAATGTTAAAATTCAGTGCCAGGGAAGCTTACCCCCAGGAGTCATGTCCTACAATGGGGGGAATATAGTGAGTTTAGTTTCAGAGTTTGGCTTAGAGAGAGGCCACATTTGAGTAACAAGGGATTTTCTGGAGGTAGCTCTTAGCCATTAATTATAGTTTAGGCTAAGTTTCATTATTAAAAGCATAAGGCAGATAAGTGCAAGCTACAGTAATCAAAAGAGCATTGTAATAGAGCTGCCATATGATCCAGCAATTCTTCTATTAGGAATATATCTAGAAGAACTGAAAACTGTTACACGAACCTTTACACACTGATGTTCATAGTGACATTATTCACAATTGATAAAAGATGTAAAAATCCCAAATGTCTATCAACCAATGAAAGGATAAATATAATGTGGTATGTACATATGATGGAATGCTATGCTGCTGTGAGAAGAAATGATTTTGAGACATATATGATAACATAGATGATCCTTGAAGACATTATGCTAAGTCAAATAAGCAATACACAAAATTACAAGTATTACATGGTCTCACTAATACCAACTAAATATGAAGAGTAAACACATGGAGTTAAAACCTAGAGTATAGGTTACTGGGAGATAAGAAGAGGCCTGAGAAAGGGTACTGAAAGTTTAATTAACTTCATTGTAAATGTGTGGAAATGGATACAGTTAATGATAACACATAATAGTGAGTAGAACTAACACAGCCATTTTATAATTAAGATTGTGATGGAAAAGGTTAGTCTAGGGATACAATTGTCAATTGAAAGAAAGCTAGAGAATAGCCTAGGGACTGAGTAACCTAGTGAACCCAGAGGTGGGTGAGAACTGTGGTTAATAGCACAAATACAAAAATGTCCTTCTATGAACTAGAAAAAAAATACATCACTATTTCAAGGTGGTAAGAATGTGGAGAAGTCCTGAAAAAATACAATTAATGTAATCTATGGACTATAGTTTACAGCAATAGTGTAATATTCTTGCATCAATGCCAAAGAAGTACCATGTTAATAATACAGTGTATGGAAATATATACCAAATGTAAGCTAAAGACCACAGTTACCTGTAGTAGTCTGATGAATTTATCTCATAATTTGTAAAAGATGTTCCATAACAATTTAGTGTGTTGGTGGAAGGGTGTTGTGTGGGACATCCACACATGTATGATTGTTTTGTAAGTTCACAATTTCTCTATTCCCATGCCAATGTATAAAACATGTCAATGTATAAAACAATTAAATCAAATTGAGAGGTGTATTAGTCAGTCAAAGGTGTGCTGATGCAAAATACCAGAAATCTGTTGGCTTTTATAAAAGTTATTTATTTGGACTGGAAACTTACAGCTACCAGGCCATAAAACCGAAGTTATTTCCCTCACCAAAGTCTGTTGCCACATATTGGAGCAAGATGTCTGCCAATGTCTGCAAGGTTTCAGTGTTCCTCTTCCTCTTAAGGCTGCATGGTCTTAGCTTCTTCCAATATCAGTTGTAGACTGAGATAAGTTGTGTCTCTCTCCTGGGATTCATATCTCTCCAGGGTGAGCTTTTCTGCTGTATTCACAAAGCCAGCTGTAAACTATCAGGTGAATGGCTCATCTCTCTTCCTGGGGCCTCTGCCATGTCTAAAGGAGACTTCTCTGTTTCCTCATGTATCTGCTTCTCTGTTTTCTTCTGCGTGTTTACTTCCTGGGGCTCCACAGCAAAACTCCAACTAACTCCCTCTACTGTGTAGTTTTCTCTGTGTGTCCATGCCCACTAACATCTTACTGATGTGGCCCAATCAAAGCCTTAATCGTAATTTAATCGAGCAAAAGTGAAACATCTGAATCCAATAAAATCTATTATATCCAGGGGAACAGAACAGTTTACAAACATAATCCAATATCTATTTCTGGAATTTATAAACAATATCAAACTGCTACAAGAGGTAGAAATCAACCCTCACTGTGTGGCCAACTAATTTTTTGAAAAGTTTGCTAAGTCCAGGAAATAGGGAAATAATAGTCTTTTCGACAAATGTTGCTCAGAAAACGGTATATGCATATACATAAGAATGAAGGTGCATCCTCACCACATACACGTTTACAAAAACCCACTCAAAATGTAACAAAGACCTAAATACAGTAATAAGAACCATAACACTTCTAGAAGAAAACACAGGGAAGTATGTTCAGGACCTCTTTTTAGGTGGTGGATTCTTAGATCTTATAGCCAAAGCCCAAACCACAAAATAAAATAAAAATAAATGGCATCACATCAAAATTAAAAACTTTTATGCATCAAAGGACTGTGTCAGGAAAATTAAATGATGGCCTAACAATGGAAAAACATATTTGAAAAGCAAATATCTGATAATGTTGTAGTACCCAGAAAATGAAAAGAGATCCTACAACTAAACAACAAAAAGACAAATAACCTAATTAAAATATTGCCAAATGAACAAACACTTCTCCAAAGAAGATAAACAAATTGCCAACAAGCACAGGAAAAGATTCTCAACATCTGTAGAGGCTTGGAATTATGTACTCCAGAAAAAAAGCAAAAACACGTTTTTAACTCAATCCATTCCTGTGGGTGTGAACCCTTGTAAACAGGAACTTTTGATGATGTTACTTCAGTTATGGCAGGCGATCTTAACAAGAGGTCCATGAGCTTGAATTGAAATTTAAAAAAAAACATTATTCTTGTAGGGACATGTTGGTGTGGGCATAATATATTTATTAAATAATACACAGTATAGTGTATACTTAGTAAGGTGTATTAGTCAGGGTTCTCTCGGGAAACAGAATCAACAGGAGATATCTTTCAATAATAAGAGATTTTATAAGAGTCTCTCATGCGACTGTGGGGATGCACAAGTCCAGATTCCACAGGCAGGTTGCAAACCAGGGGCTCCAATAAAAGTCCGATGAAAGGTCCTTGATGAGTTTCTGGGAGAAGTTGGCTGTCCAACGACAAAGTGGGAAATTCTCTCTGAATATTGAAATCACTTTCCCTTTTAAGGCATTCAACTGATTGGATAAAAGCATCACCCATTGATGATGCAATCTCTCTGGTTGATGCAGATGTAATTAGCCATACAGGCAGTAAAGTCACTGGTGATCGAAGTCCATAAACACTCTTGTATTACAATTAGCCCAGTGCTTGCTGGACCTAACACCTGGACACAATTACCTGGCCGAGTTGACACATTAGCCTAACCATCACATAAGGGGTCCGTGGTTTTCACTTGACTTGGCAAAAGGATCCGTGGAACAAAAAAGGTTAAGAACCTCTGAGTTATGGTATAGCCCAGCTGAATCAGGATGGGTATTAATCTTATTACTAAAGGCCTTGCAGGGAATGTCACAGAGAGAAAGAAAATGTCACAATTAGCAGATTAAAGCTGGAAGCCAATTGAACTACAAAGCCAGAGGAGGCTACTATGGGCATTACTATGTGACTGAAAAGCTCATGAATCTCTGGCAACCAGCCCCAAATAGCCACAGTCTTCTTATAGAAACATAGCCTTGATGACACCTTGGTTTCTTACTTCTCCTAGCCTCAAAACCCTGAACCAATAAATTCTCATTGTTTAAGCTAACACTTTGCATTGTATTTGTTTTGTTAGCCAGGAAACTAATACAACATAATTAGCCAATAGGGAATTACAAATCAAAATAACAATGAGATAAAATTTCACACCCTCTAGGATGGTTACTACTAGAAAAAAAAAGAGGAAAATTACCAAAGTGGAAAAATAGGAACACACATTCATTTTTGGTGGGAATGTAAAATGGTGAAGCTGCTGTGGAAGAAAATTTGACAGTTCTTTGGGAACGTTACATATGTAAATACAATATGATGCAGAAATTCCAATTTTTGGTATATACCCAAAGGTATTGAAAGGAAGAACTCGAACAGATATTTGCATGCAAATGTTCATAGAGGCATTATTCACATTTGCCAAAAGATGGAAGCAACACACATCAACCAATGAACAGAAAAACAAAATGTGGTATATTTTGGAATATATATGGAAATATTATTCAGCCATTAGTAGAAATGAAGTTCTGATAAATGTGACAAGATGGACAAACCTTGAAGAAATCATGTTGAGTGAAGCAAGCCAGACATAAAAGAACAAATATTATACAATCTCACTGATATGAAATAATTAGTATAAACAAATATATAGAGTCAGAAATTAGAATATAAGTTACAGGGCCTAGGGTGGGTGTGAGGAATGAAGAGTACATGCTTAAACTGTACAAATCCTATTTGGGAATGTGGAAAGGGTTTGGTAATGGATGGTGGTAATGTTAGCACACATTGTGAACATAATTGACTTTATTTAAATATATATTTGAATGTGGTTAAAGGGGGGAATATGGAGTTGGAGATATGTACTAGAATGAAAATTTTAAAATTATGTGACTGAGACAACCAGCAAGATGGTGGCAGATAACGAGCTCCTAGAATCAGCTCCTGCTACAGGGCAGTTAGTAATCACCCAGAGCTATCTAAAGCACTTGTTTGGGGGTCCAGGAGACCAGAAGTGCATCCTGTAACATCCTTGAGAGAATAGAAGGGGGAGACTGCCCATCTGCAGAGAAGATTCATAAGTGGATCACTCCATGCCATAGAGGTCAGTGCCCATCCTCAACTGAAGGCAAAAGCTGCCTCGGGAGCTATTACGTGGCTGGAATAGGAAGCTCCACTTCCTAAAAATGGGGAAGGAAGAGATGGTTGGGCACCAACTTCAGCTACAGATTAATAAATTAGGTGGTCTAAAGTATAATCCTAAGAACAGCTTAAGTTTGAACTTGTCCAAGTCAGAAAGAGGCCAGTAGCTGCTATCTTAAATCTGCACCTCACAAGAGGGGAACTGGGGATGACTGAAATTCACAGTGCTGATAAGGATCATCTTCTTTTCATCTAGATCAGATTTCCACTTTAGCCTAAGCTCTGGGCCCACCTCTGATAGGGAGGAAGCTGGGAGGAGCTGCACCAGCGTTTCTGGGAAACTACAGGCCAAGGCACAGAGGCCTGGTGATCATCCTACATTGCCAGCGCAAGCCACCCCAGGAGCAATTCTGTGGCAAGAATTGGAAGCTCTATTTTCCAAAAGGAGAGGAGAAAGAGGCGATTGGCCACTGATTTCAACTACTGATTAGTAAATTAAGCTGGCTAACGTATAACCCTAGAGTGAGTTAAGTTTGTACCTGTCCAAGTCAGCAAAAGGCCAGTACCTGCCATTTTTACTCTTCCCCTGGCATGAGGGGAAGCAGGGTAGATTGAAAATCACAGTGATGGTAGAGACCACTTTCTTTCACCCAGATTGGCCTGCAACTCTAGCGTAGGCTTCAGCCCACTTCTAGCAGGGAGGAAGCTGGTGGACCCCTGCACCACCCTATCCAGGTAACTGCAGATACATTTGGCTGGCTCAGACTGAAAATTGGAAGTCTAATAGGGCAACTTTGGTCATCTTGGACCTACACTGCATATATTGCTGCCCACACCTTCAGCTCCATCCCCACCCCAGGCAGGGGTAAAAGGGGTGTGAAGCTTCATCAGTCTCTCTGGGCAATTACAGTCTAGGCTTGCATGAGTTGGATTATTCCACACAGTTGTAGCTCTGTCCCTAACCCTGGCAAAGGAGAAAGTTGGGAGAAGCTTCATTGGTCCTTGGGGCAAGGAGGTCAGGTTGAGCCTCCACAGCTTATAGCACCAACTAAATCCTTGGCTCCTACTCTATAACCAGCAAGGGAGAAAGGGCAGGAAATCCTAAACTAAAGAGAAAAACTGCATCCAGAATAAATACTCTAGTAATCCAGATGTCAAGACACCAACAAAAAATTATAATCCTCACCTAGAAATAGGATGATGTGGCCCAGTTAAAGGAACAAGATAAGCCTCCAGATGACATAAAGCAGTTGAGACAACTGATCATAGATGTTCAAACAAATCTCCTTAATAAATTCAATGAGAAGCCTAAAGAAATTAAGGGTATTAAGAAGACATTGGATGAACACAAAGAAGAATTTGAAAGCATACATAGAAAAATAGCAGATCTTAATGGGATGAAAGTTACAATAAATGAAATTAAAAATACACTGGAATCACATAACAGAAGATTTGAGGAAGCAGAAGAAAGGATTGGTGAGCTTGAAGAAATGGCCCCTGAAAGTGAACATACAAAAGAACAGATGAAGAAAAGACTGGAAAAACTTGAACAAGGTTTCAGGGAACTAAACGACAGTAAGAGATGTGTAAACACACATGTCAACGGTGTCCCAGAAGGAGAAGAGAAGGGAAAAGTGGCAGAAGGAATATGTGAAGAAATGTTGGTAGAAAATTTCCCAACCCTATTGAAAGACAGAGATATCCATGTCCAAGAAGCACTAAATGCTCCCATCTGAAAAAACCCAAATAGGCCAACTCTGAGGCACATACTAATCAGAATGTCAAATGCCAGAGACCAAGAGAGAATTCTGAGAGCAGCAAGAGAAAAGCAATGCATAACATATAAGAGATACCCAATAAGAATAACTGCTGATTTCTCACCAGAAACCATGGAGGCAAGAAGACAGTGGTATGATATATTTAAGATACTGCAAGAGAAAAACTTCCAGCCAAGGTTCTTATATCTGACAAGATTGTCTTTCAAAAATGAGGATGAGACTAAAGTATTCACAGATAAACAGAAACTGAGAGAGTTTGTAACCAAGAGATCCACATTGCAGGAAATACTAAAGGGTGTGCTGCAGCCTGAAAAGAAAAGACAAGAGAGAGAAACTGGAACAGAGTCTAGAAATGAAGATTATATCAATAAAAGTAACCTAAGGTGTCAAAAGTGTTGGAGAAGATGCTGAGAGCCAGAGCATTAGGGGTTAAGCATTTAAAAAGCATGCTTGCTGGCAGAGAAACATTAGTAAATGTCTCCAAGAACACTGCATACTGCAGATATCAGTAGGAGGAGGCAAAGTGGAATGAACACACTACACAGATGTTATTGTCTGAATTCTCAAGAAAGATTGTCTGGGAACTCAGAAACAGGTAGCGCTCTCACGCACCAACCTGAGAAACTAGTGATGGACTCCCTACTTTTGTTATCAGCTTTGTAATTTTAAAAGCAGCTTCTTGGTGGACTGCCAGAGAAGAAAGTGTTCTTGCTGAAGCAAGAATAAAACAGATTTTGAGCAAGGTTAGGCAATCCTGAGAATAATATGCACTGTTGCAAGCTGATCTTGAGAACAATATACAATGTTGTAAGCTGAATAACAGAGGGTCACAGTGACCTCAGGGCTCTTTTGCCTGAGCGAGTTGCAGCCCTCTGCTTCACATACATCAACTTGTCTAACTCTTCCTTTATGCCTCACACTGAAAACAACACAAAAGAGTGGTGGTGAAAATAAAATATGGCAGATAAAATACAAATATTCAGGAATAAACTTAATGATGTAAAGTATGAGGTCAACCATACCATATATAGTATAAACATGGCAGTGATCATTTATATTATCATGTTCCATACATTAGAACATAAAATGTACAGTGGATCATTTTTAGACATTTCTTACCACAACGATATACCTTAATTTTCACAGTCATCGTAGAGATCAATATTTTACCATTTTAAGTAAAATGTAGAAATTTTACCAACATATTGATCAATTGCTTTCTCATTTTTAGTTTTAGTTGTCTTAAGTTTTAAGATTTTCATTTATTCCCAACCCTATGAGACAATATTATAATTTTGCGCTTCAACATCCAAAATACACTAAGGATTTAAGGAAGAATAATCTATTATATTAACACAGATGTAGCATTTCTGTTGCCATTCTTTCATTAAAGGTATTCCAGTATTCTTGCTGGTATTATTTTACTTCTGTTTTAATAACTCATTTAGCCATTATGTTACCAGTGTGCTAGCAATTAATTTATCTATTTTACTTTATCTGACATTGTCTTGATTTCACTTCATTCCTGTATTAGCTGGGACACTCCAGAAACAACAGGGAGGTTGGCAAGTCTGAACTTCACTGAGCAAACTCCTATCTGGATTCTCTAATAAAAGTGATGTTGAAGTCCTTACTCTGAGCACCCCAGGGAAAAAAGCCTGGCTGGAAATTCTAGCAAGAGCCTGCATTGATGTTGAGGCAGAGACACAATTCTCACTTGTAAAACCACAAACTGTTTGGATGAGGAGATGACTCAAAATTGCTAAAGGCAATATTCCTTTTTTGATTATGGATGCAATTTACTGATTCTAATGCAAATCCCATCTACAGTAAAACTTCACAGTAACTAAGACAGTGTTGGACCAAAAAACTGGACACAATAACTTGGGCAAGTTGACCCATGAAATTAATCATCACATTCATGAAGGATCTTTTTGCTAATAACAGTTCTGGATTAACCATTATTTTCTTTCAGCTATTTAAACATTTGTTTTCACTTCTTTTTGGCCTCCATGGATACTGATGAGTATATAGTGTGTCATTTTTCATTGGTTGCTTTCAAGATTTTTCCTTTTCCTTTAGAATATAAAAGTTTTATTATGATGTGCTAGGCATGTATATCTTTGGT
>JAQZBX010039263.1:0-23095 GCA_029593785.1 Cabassous unicinctus
TTTATCCCAAATTCCAAACTGTGGAGGTACCATTATTTAATCAGTTCTCTATTGATAGATATATACAGTCTTTTGATATAAATAACAGCACTGCAGTGAATATTCTTGAACATACATTGTGGGTGAACATTTACATTTTTCCTTATGTTTAAAAGTCAGTTATATTTCATTTTCTGCAAACAGGATGCTCATGTCCTTTGCACACTATTCAGTTGTTTCTTATTCTCATTTGATCTTAGGAGCCCTTTATATACTTTAGGAAATTGGCTCTTTGTTATATGATACCAATATTTTGTGCTAATTTGTCATTTTATCTTTTAATTTTGTTTGTTTCATGATTGTTTTATAATTGTGCTTATTAACTGAGTTTAAAATTGTTACCTGCATTGTTTCCTTCTGTATAGGATTTCTTATTTAGGAACTAAGGATGGGAAAGTATCCTATTCATTATTTTGAGCATGATGCAAGAATACAGGCACTAGCCTTCCACCAGGAAGATGCAACTGTTGCCACAGCTTCTCCTTTGATGTCATAATGTCATGCCCCAATGAGGAGGGATTTTGGCAAATAGCTGCAGAACTTGAAGTTCAGAAATTGGTGAGCTTCTAGTTTGGTCATTTTATTTTCTAATCTCTAGATCGAGTATAAATACATAGTAAACATGCTAGCATTCCCATCCATTCAGGTTTCCTCTAGGGTTTACATGCATCAGTTTCACAACAGCCTTGTGAAACAGGTCAAATTGTTTGTCCCATTGAGCAGTGAATTGACTTGCCCCAGGATCCAGAACTAAGAAATTGTGTTTCAGACATCTCAGGGGTGAATTCACAGCCAGAGTTCCCTTATCACTGTGGTCCTTGGCCTCTTTCAGACTAACATAGTGCTTCTCACCCCTGGAAATCTGGTCCCCAAAACTATCTGATGTTGTCATCTCAGGGATTTATTAGAAATTATGAGAATTTATTAGAATTATTTCTGTTCTGAAAACTACCATAGTGTTTATTATTTGTTCTCTGATTAAAGAATACTGTAGACTAGCAATCATTATATGAACTCAAACAATTACTTAAGATCTGAGTCCCTCTATAAAAAGTATAAATCCTGCTTTTGGCAATCCGGTGGCATCCTGGCACAGACTGGAAGCTTTTTGAAGTAGTTTACAGCTCCCAGCAAATGGCACAACCACTTTCAGATTAAGCCTCTTATTCTATCAAAAACCCAACATTAAGAAGAAGTTAAATGGCTGGACTGAGGATGTCAGTTCCTGGAAAATAAGGAATTAGTTTTAGAATGAGAGAGAAGAAGCAAGCAATCATTGTTGGAGGCATGTTTTATAACACTTTTTATGTATTATTTCTCACCCTGGGTGAGGGGTTGCCACAGAATACACTGAATGTGTCTGGAAAAGGTACCCCATAGCCTGGAGAGCTAGCCATTTTTGTCTTTCCCAGATACAATCCCTGAAAAGCAATGGCAGTGTTCCTGGATTTGTAATATTAGCCTAGTACGTTCATCCTTTGTGAGGATCCATGACCTGGTATGTTAGGCTGCCACACACACCATGGGGCCTGATGATTAGCAGAGTCACCTGGATGTTTACTTGTTTTCAGGCCCCTCTGGACAGTCTTCAGGACTCAGGCTTTGAACTCATTTGGCATATTGTCAGGGTAATGCTTGCCTGTTACACTGTGGATTTTCATAATTACACAGTGTGGCACACCATTACCATCCATACTCCCATAGTTTACTCAAGGAGGTGAAAACTTGATGCACGCTGCGCTAGAGGGAGATGAATGCCTACAGATATATATAAACACATTATTTGTGCAAGATACTCCCCATATCCATGCAGATCAGAGGAAGTGAGAGGAATAATGTGTGTCTTGAGTACTGTGATATAAAAATGCTTGTTCTAATGGCCTTTCTACCCTCAGACAGCCTAACACACTCTGTGGAATTGCCACATAACAGTAGAACCAGGAGAGTGCTGATACCTTCAGATATCTTTAACCTTTGATAACACATCTTTGGGGTTTACATAGATGTTAAAATACATATTTTGTTATTTTGGAACTGAATAAATATTTTATTTACCTAATTTCTTATAAAAAAACAACTTATTTTTTGAATAGTTAATATACCTTTGTGGTTTAGAATTTAAAAGACAATAAGGCTGACATTGGGAAATTTGCCTTCCACCTCAAACCACTTCCCTCCATGAAGGTAGCTGTTGTTAGCAGATTTTTACCTGTACCAGCCAAGCACATCATACGTTTCCTTTGTCCCACCTTCTGCACACATGTTAGCACAGTGTAAATCCTCTTCCTCACCTTGTTTCCTTGCTTTTTCTCCCATATATATATCTGATGTTATTCCATTGGTACCAGTTTATAAAGAATTTCTTTGTGTTTTTTTCTATTATATTATGGAATACTATTGTAAGTTATTCAATTAGTCCCTTAGTGATAGATGTTTAGGGTTTTGTTTGTTTGTTTCCAGTTTTTAGCTATGACTAAATAGCTGAAAGTGCTGTAGGGTATAATCTTGTAGACTTTTGCATTTATGTGAGTTTGTTTGTAAGTAAATTCCTAGAAGTGGACTGCTAGGTCAAAGCATATGTACATTTGATATTTTGATAAGTATTGCCAGGTTTCCCTCTATAGAAGTTGGACAAAATCACATCCCCACCAACAATATGTGGGACCCACAAATGTAATTGACCCACCTCTGCTTCCATCTCAGTGTCATAGCAGACTTCTTGTTTTTTACTGTGAAAATGGCATCTCAGTGAATTTTTACTTTGTATTTCTCTTATTAGGAGTGTATTGTATTTCTCTTTCAATAACATCTTTTCATTTGTGTAAAAGTTGTTTGTGTTTCATTTTCTGTGAACTGTCCCTCTGCCCATCTTATTCTGTTTGGTTGCTGATCTTCTCATTGATGTGTAGGAAGTATGGATATGGTTTGGCCAAGTCATCATGAATTTTAGGTCAGACCTCAAGTGCTAAGCAACCCTTATCTTTGAACAGGTTGACTACTTTGAAATAGTTCTAGATACTGGAAGGTACCCTGTAGCAGTAGCCACTGCTGGATATCTGGTATACTTGTTAAACCTGAAGACTCTGCCAGAACCTTCCATTATGTCTATGGCCAGCCTGCCACATGTCTTGATATCTCAGCCAACCAGGTGGCTTTTGGTGTGAAGAGTTTGGGATGTATGTATGAAGGAAACAAGGTACGAAAATAGCAAGATGTACATAACTAGAAAGAATAGATTTTACATTTTAGAAGACAATTAAAAATTAAGCTCTCTGATTTTTTCCCCCTAATGTTATAGGGTAATATATCAGCATGGTACAAAATCCAAGCTACTTCAAAAGCATGTAAAATGAAAAGTAACTGTTCCCTTTTTCCTCCCTTACCCCCATCCCACTCCACAGAAGATACTATTAACAGTTTCTAGATACTTTAATGTATCTAGAGATACATTTATACACTAAAGCAGGGTTCTTAATAAAGGGTTCATGAGCTTGAAGTGAAATTCAAAAAAACATTAATTTTCTGGGGATGCGTTGGTGTGGGTGTGATATATTTATTAAATAATATACAGTATAGTGTGGACTTAGTAAGGGGTCCATGGTTTTCACCTGACTGGAAAGGGGACCATGAAACAAAAAAGGTTAAGAACCCCTGTACTAAAGACATATCTTTGTAGAAATGGGATTATAGTATGCATACTTTTCTGTACCCCAACATTTTTACTTAAAAATACATCTTGGAGAGCTTTCCATACCAACATTAAACCAAGCTCTCTCCCTAGGATTCCAGTGTGTATTTACAGCCCATAGCCTGTTTAACCAGTTTCCTCACTGGTGGGCATTTAGGTTGCTTTCACTCTTTTGGCTATTACAGACAATGCTACAGTAGATATTGCAGCTTGCAAAAGTCTTTGTATAAGTTTATCTCCAGGATGAATTCCTAGCAATTACATTGCTTGTACAAAGGGTATGTGCATTTAAGATGTTGATGGACACTGTCAAATTGCTCTCCAATCAGATTGCATCACAATTTACCTTCCCACTAGCAGTATATAAAAGTGCCTGCTTATACTCTTTGAACCAGAGCCTGGGAGACAGATTTTTAAATGAAAATCTTTGAGTGGTGACTACATTTTATTGGCAGTCTAGCATTTTACTGTCTTGATTGTAGGCCAAGTACTTAACCTGAAAGCCAATTTATAAAACTTCTTCCCTTCCAGTAGCATGAGTGGCAAGAGGGATGAGTTGGTTTCTTGTTTTGTTTTTCCTCCAATTCACCTATTTACAACACTGCTGGGATTTGGTATGATTCCTGGGAAGGCACATCTCTTAGCTAGTGGCTTCCCTTATGACATCCTTTTCCGAAGGAAGGAGATTTCCTCTCCTACAGAGGAGTATAGTTAACTGCTGAAGAACTAGGCTCTGGACTCATGCTGCTTGTGTTCAAATCCCAGCCCTGCTGCCTCTGAGCTGTGTGACCTTCAGCAAGTTGCTTAAACTTCTCTCTGCCTCATTTTCCCTGTTTATAAAATGGCAATCATAATAGTACCTACTTCATAGACTTGTAAATTTAAGTGAAAAAATGTATGTAAAGCTTTAAGCACAGTGCCTGGCACATAAAAGTTAATTATTTTTGTGTGCTTTCTGTTATTTCTAACTCTTATAGTTCAATTCTGGCCTCTGGTTGTGATTCTGTGCATCTTATTTCCCCTATGTGTAGTAACCTGTATGGTCAAATCTCATTTCTGTAGATGTCAATGGTTTTGCAATCTGGCAAGTGCTCCAAGAATTGAAGCATCAAGGATTCCAATTCCTTTCACTGGGCAGACAGAGAAAGCAGTAGAAAATATATATGGCTCATTGTAATTTCCATGTAAGAAGGTACTCCCTTTGCTCTCAAGTCAGCTTGCTTTGTTGGAGCAGATCCAGTCTATCTTAGCTGGAAAGTTTGTGATGATATAATTCCTGTGTTTTGTCTTCCCAGGAAGGTGGGGTAAGGGGGAAGGAATTGGTTTCCTAAGGCAGTATCCTTTCTTGGGCTTTGAAAGAGCTTTCTTTTCAGATCACTGGTGAGTTCATTTGTTGAGGGAGGAGAAGCTGTTTGCTTTAGAAATATCCATCCCTTATGTTTTCAAGTTTTGGTTATCTCTTTTATTTCTAGAGTTCTCTGGAGTGAGGTGATGGTTATATCTGACACTTGCCTTGTTTAAGCTTTTCATATATCTGGTAGATCCTATTTCTCATTGAGTTATCTGAATGGATTTGTTCCTATAGGTGATGCAGTCATAGTGGATGTATTTGAGAAACCAGTTAAATAGATAATAGGTTAGCATATAAAGTGGTAGGATCCTTTAGATATAGATGTAGACAGGTGCTTGTTGGATGCCTCTCAAAATTTCCAATCCACTTAAAAGCACTAATTATAATATAAGCTGAGTAAAGCATTAATTTTATGTAAGTTTAATTTTAAAAATATATAGTCTCTCAAATAGATTGTTTGCTGTTTTCCTTTGATGTTTTAAAATTAGAAATAGAAGTAAATTTGCTACAATAGTGTGTCTAAATATCCCCTTGAAAGTTGACAGTAGCATTTAGTCATTTAAGTATTTTGTGAGAACATCAAACCTCTGAACACTTGGGTGGGTGGCTGGCTGGCTGTTGAAAGTTATACTGGTAATAACTTTACATCGAGATATTTCTCCAACATGAATGCCACCCACTCCACCATAAGGGATGCCAACCTTTATCTATGCAACTATCCTTATTTTTGCAGAAGCAGAACTTTCCATCTGATTGTGTTAAATGGATTATTTTCTGCTGCCTCAGAAAAATCTGCAGTTTTAAGAAATGTGTAATTGTTGTGTAATATTCCTGTGTGAATCAAGCCATGTAATGGGTAGCTCTGTGAGATTTTACTGTTGTCCTGCTATGCTATAATGAGATGTTATAATTTCCAAATAGGCTCATGTATGGGGCATAGTGTCACTGTAATATAAAGAATTATGTATTTCTAAGACTGTATTGCTCTAAATTTTATTGAAAAAGCTTTGCTTAATTTAGAGTTTTGAAGAAGTCACTCTTCAATTAAGAAATTTTCATAACGGAATGATTTAAATTGAAGTGATAAAGAATATTATTAAAATAAAATGTTTAAAAATATAAAAAACAAAACAACACAATTAGAAAACAAAGAAAGTATAGGTATAAAAACTGGAATATGGAAGATTACATTATCAGACATTATAGGTATGACTGAATTCCTAGAAACTAAAAAGTAACAGGTAAAAAACTCCTATAAAGTAAGAAAATTCAGTAAGCTACATTTATATCAAAGTCTTTAAATGTACAAGCAACAATCAGTAAAAGAAGATCTATATTTTCAAGAATGATCCTGAGAATCATAAAAGCAAATGGAAAGGAATGTCATGATTTATGAGTACAGTGGCTGAATATCCTAAAATGTTAACATGATGCAAATAAAATCACTGATGGGAAGTTTGAGGGAGAGGGTTTCTAGACAAGGTGAATATGAAATTCATAAAGAAAACAAAACAAGCAAAAATTAACAGGAAAAATCTGAAAATGAAGGATAATAGAGACAGCCCTATCAGATGTTAAAATTTATTATAAAGTTATAATTACTGGCAAAATAAAAATGTTATGAAAAATTGAGATATATATCCTAGACAAATATAATACCCCTAATATATAAAGATCTCATAAATCACTAAGGAAAATATAAAAATTGACAAATGGCATACAAATATTTCATAAACTTGATGCTCAACTTCATTTATAATAAGAGAAATGAGATTTAAAAATACCCTAAAAAATAAACTACACTAAAATACCAGATTGGTGTTTCATAAAGGCTGTAGACAAATAGTATTTTCATATGTCCTTTGTGGTTGTATAATTTGGTACTATTTTGGGAAGGAGTAGAATTAAACAACAACTATCAAAATTATAGTTATGTCTAGTCTTTGATCCAGAATTTCACTTCTGAGAATAAACCCTAGACATGCAAAATTGACATATGTGCACCATTATTTATTGCATCATTACTTGAAGTGGCAAATGATTGAAACCTGTCTGAACATCTATCTAGCCTTTTATCAGCTCACAAAGCCATGCACTGAGGCACAGAGCTCTATCCATTGACAGCTAGGGGTAGCTTTTTTCTTAGACACACATGGACATTTTATGGGTTAGTACTTACTGATTTCCCAAAGGTGAAAATGTAAAGACTCTTGTGAATCAAATGCTAGATTTTTTACAATGTTTTCAATCCATTACAATTGTCTTGCTCATAGGTAATTTAATTGAATTTTACTCAAATTGTCTTTATCAAGTTCTTCCAAAGCATTTCTAACTCAGTTTTAATAAATAAAAACAACTCTTTCTGCACTCATATTTCATCAGTTTATGTAATAAATAAATTACATAACTAAACTGTTACAGTAAATATATACACGCTTAGGAATACATAGAACTGATTTTGGCATCAGCTCAACTTGTAGGAGTAGATGTGCTGTGGCATGATGAAAAGTAACCTGCCTGCTGCAAGCATTCACTGTGCCTAACATAGCAATTGGTATATCTGAAGCTTATCAGAGAGCTCTTGTTAATCCAGCAAGCTGGTTAACTGAAGGACATTTAAGAGAGCTTCTACTCCATATTGATAAAAAGTAAAGAGCAGCCCATTATGTTCCAGAATAAATACAATCATAGTAATTGTAATAAACCCTAATGAAAAATGATGTGTTAGTATCTTCACATTTTAATGTTATGACTGCTTTGTCTTTATTTATGACTTCCATATGGGTCAATATTCTCTCCAGTATGTTTCAGGCCTTGGTCAAAGTGTTACAAAATGATGTTCATGTGATAAGGCAAAAAATTAGAGAGCTTAAAAAAATCCAGAAAACAAACCTCTTATAATAGCTCAACTCATAGAGCCCAGACCTTGGCAGCTTCTATCCTGAATATTTCAGTCAGATCTAGAGGAAAAATTGGACACA
The DNA here is from genome assembly GCA_029593785.1 of Cabassous unicinctus. NCBI lineage: Eukaryota > Metazoa > Chordata > Mammalia > Cingulata > Chlamyphoridae > Cabassous > Cabassous unicinctus. The sequence goes on from JAQZBX010039263.1 coordinate 8,060, forward strand.
GAACATGAAGTGGTATATCATTTAAACACTTATTAATAAAGGGATTTTATATATTGAATTAAGATACCTATTGTATTTGCTGTGCAATCCTTAGAATTTCATCTTTAATATAAAATTAATGTAGGTAAGATTATTAACATATCAGAGAAAGATATATGTCAAGTATTAGCCAACCCCAAAAAATTTTTGAGAAATTTGTGTAATATAGAAATAAGGCACTGTATATAACCTATAGAACTGCTTGTTTGTTTTTCAAGTCAGTTATCTTTTCCTGTCTTCTCCATTTTCTTTAAATTAGTTAATCATATTGCATATCCAGTAAGCTAGTATTTGTAATTAAGCTAGTTTGAATGGAGTTAGTTAAGCTGAATAACCACTGATTGGAGGACTTTTCCTCATCAGTAAGATTAAATAAGTAGTAAATTTATTGTTTTCTGTAGCTAAATTCAAAATTATTGTTGCTCAAGTTAAAGAAAAAAACTATTTACTCCTTTATATTGGGTAAAATACTATTATCCTCTGTGAGTAAATTTATATGCTGTATTAGTCAGGGTTCTCTAGGAAAACAGAATCAACAGGAGATATCTGTCAATAATATGAGATCCTATAAAAGTCTTTCTTGGGACCATGGGGATGCACAAGTCCAGGTTCTGCAGGCAGGCTGCAAACCAAAGGCTCCGATGAAAGTAATGAAGATCATTGATCAGTTTCTGGGAGAAGTTGGCTGTCCAAAGATGAGCTGGGAAATTCTCTCAGAATGTTGAAATCACTTCCCCTTTTAAGGTATTCAACTGATTCGATAAAAGCATCACCCATTGCTGAAAGCAATCTCCCTGATTGATGCAGATGTAATCAGCCATTCACTCAGTAAACTCACTGGAGACCAAAGTCCATAAATATTCTTGTATTACAATTAGCCCAGTGCTTGCTGGACACAATTACCTGGCTGAGTTGACACATTAGCCTAACTATCACTTATGCCCATAGGTATGTCTTCAATATCCGCTCAGCACCTCCTTGGAAAAGGCTCTGAGTTTTCAATTTAGTTACTACCTCATCAACAGCAGAATCTCATCCTATGTAGTCTTTTAAGAAACCTGTGGAGGTTACTCAATCCTGTTCTACTGAGCCTCTGACTTTAATGCATGAATATTCAATTTTTTATTGTTTGGAAAGATTAAGGAGATAGTTGCACTAGTAGCAACTCAATAAATGTTTGTTGTCTGAATTAATAAAACAAAAGAATTAAATATTTGTGTAAGAACAGTCTCTAGCTCTCCATCATTTTTTCAAGAGATTTTGGAGTAGAGTAGATGCACAACTTGCAAAAGTTTTTAAGTTTCCAAGAATTCTTAGAATAGATGTCAAAGGAATCCTGCAGAGATTATTTTCATCCTATTGCAATGAATTAACAGATTCCATTTTTCAGAACCTATGCCACAGCATCTGTGACTTTCTGCCAAATTCTGAACTTTGAAGTAAAAGAGCATTATTAAATGTAGTATCAAATATAAGACACAGGAAGGAATAATACTCCTAGCAATGGTTTTAATTAGGCCTTATTATAGATAATTTATATTTGTTGATTGATGAGGAGAAACCTAACAAAAAAGTAAATTGGGGACCTCCACTCTTGCCACAGTTTTAAAACTGGCAAATTTAGCAAAATCTCTTGTGTGTGGTGTGCACATCCACAAGTGCCAGCATGCACAAACTTACATACATAAACATGCTTACATATTCTAGAACACAGGGCCACTGCCTTTGTGTAGTTTCTAAAATGATGCCCTGTCTGGGCTAACAAATTAGCAAAAAGCACCCCTTCTGAATGGGCAAATTAGAAAAATTTGTCCCCTTTATGAATTAGAAACGGATTTTTTTATAGTCCCAAAGAATGCATGGGCATTTCTGTGAAGAAATAAATAGCTCACCCACCTCTGGACAGATGAAGTCTGAAGCCAAAGTATGTTGCATTATAATATAAATATCATACAACATTAAATGGTGGCCCTGTTGAAGAATAAGTACTCAAATGGAAACACTGTTCTGGGAATGATTAGTGCACCTTGATATATTTACTAGATTTAATTACAAACCAGAGATCATTTAGATGAATCCCTGCTTCTTTCAGAGGTCTGAGAAGTTGAGTGATTTGCCCAAACAGAGCCCAGACCACCTGTCTTACATTCTTTAACCTACATTAAACTGTAGTAAATTCATGTCAAGTCCTGTAATAGCTCATGTAAAGAGCCTAGCATGATGATTGCCATGCAGTAGATTTCAACAAATGTTATTTTCCCAAACCCTTCCCTTTTTGAAAAATACAATTTTATGCAAATTGAAAAATTATTTTAAAGTGAATCATCAACTGTACAAGGGAATGTATTATAATTTCAGAGTTTTATCTCGATAATGGCAGGACTGAAAATGTATAGTGAGTTACAGCAATTTAAGTTGGAGTATCCCTCATCCTATCAGAAATCTATTGGATATTTTAAATAAACAAGCATTTAAATGCACCAGAGTCATGCCATGTTTTATTCCGTTTTTAATTGTAGCAAGTACCCCTTAGTTGCCTGTTGAGAAGTCAGATTTTTGAGAATAAAGTTTTATGTTATCTCATGAGGGTCACTCATAAATTACTCTTTTATTCAAGTCCATCTTATTTTTCATTTTATTTTACTCACTTTCCCCCATCTCAGCCCCACCTTGAGCTCCATTGTGAAGGCATAAATAAAATATTCCTGAATTATATTGTCAATAATAAAAATACAGCTTTATCTTTCACATGTATGTAAATATTTATGAAATAAAATTATAAAACAAGGACTTTAATTTTCCTGCTTTGAGGGGACAGGCTGCTCTTTGTTTAATCCAACTTTACCAATATCCTTCTAGATTTATTCAGTATCCAATAGTATGATCAAATCATATAACTGATATCAGCACTGGTGTTTTAATTTTCTTCTTGTAGGAAGCAGAAAGGGCAAAGATAGAATCTGAAAACTTCTTAAGGATAAATATTTCATTTTTCTACTTCATACATTAAAACTTCCTGATGAAAGTTCCAAGCCTTACATTTTACTTGGTGTGTAACTTTTGTAAACACTTACACAACATTACTTACTTCTATTAGGTAAAGAAGTATTCTAATAGGTAGACAGGAATGTTCACCCTCTATTTGTACTTTTGGACGTAAATGAAACAAATGCCTTTGGAAAGAGCCAACATGTGTCTTAGCAAATAAACTATTTAAATTATTGAGTCAGCCTCTATGCTTGCTAGACTGAAAAGGATCTATTCTCTCAGACCTTTTAGGAAAAGAGGTTCTTTATTATGTCTTTAAAGTTAGTAGTTGATATGGACACCTGAGCAGTTCATGGATTTCAGTGACCTTTTACTTTGGACCTGTTTCCAGTCAATTCATGTTTTCCTCACAGCCAGACAGCTGTTTATTACTGTACCTTCCTGCATTCTCTACAATATTTTCTACTGAGAACTTGAGCAGCTTGTTAGTGTGAAGTAAATATTGGTTTGTCATCTTGTCAATGCAGAAAGACTGAAAAAATCCAAAAGAGGCTCCTCAAACATTTTCCTATTGACATTTTCAGGGCTAAGTGGAAAGCTGTGTAGAGGATGATGAGGCCAAGATGAATTGAAATCCCTTAGGTGTCTATTGAGATTGCTGCTGTGACCTGTGTGATACTTTTTTTTCCCTTTCAAGTAATTTTTAATACACATATAGGCTGCTCGGATGTGCCCCTCTTGTAAGTGATCAAGGGCAGTCTATTGGCAGGTGAAAGTCCTGCTTTTCTAGTCATAGCTAGCTTTTGTTTAGACATCACTGACAGCAGGTAAGGTATTCTCAAACTTTTCACTATACTTCTTCCTACTCATTCTCATTGTTTATTTTTAAAATGAAGTGGAATAAATAAAAGCTAAATCATGAGTCAAAATAGCAAAAATACTGTTTTGTGACTTTTGGAATGTCATAAATGTTTCTAAGTAATGGTTTAAAATAACTGATATTTTACATTTATATGAACAAATAGCAGTTTCTGTGCTTCTGTTAAATCCAAGAATAAGTAAATAATATATGAGCTCTTTATATCCTTACTATCAGCATGTATTTTTGAAACATTACCCAGGACCACTTCAATAATAGTAGAAGGTGATTGACATTCTTTTGCTTAAAGTTGTTAAATGCAGACTTGCAGGTGCTAAAAAAGACTTTTATAGGGACAACTTGCTTTTTTGAGATGAAAGACCATTTCTTAATCACATTTACTCAGCACCCAGCTCAGTGCCAGGTACATGATAGGAGTTCAGTGATAATTAATAGTAGGTTGTGTTTTAGCTTGAAAATGATTAAAAAAAAAAAAAACATAGCATTTTAATAATTTTTAATGTTCAAATTCTAAATATGCCTTGTATTTCTTTTGGTTTGAAATGTTATCAATTATGAACATAAAAATGATAAATCCATATGTGTAAATCTTTAGTAGATTTGACTAAACTATACTGACACTGGAACTGTTTTGCTGACTAACACATGTAGAGGTTAGAGCTAGTGTAAAAAAATCCTGCTGAAAATGGCATCAGACCACTTAATACAGCAGTTTGGTATAGTACCTTTTTGTGCCATGGAGCCTGGACTCTGGAATATAATTGCCTGGCAGTATTGATTTAATTGCCCAGGTTTATTTGTGAACTCCTAATTATTGATTGGAGGTAAATTTAATGGAGCAGCCTTTATGAACACTGGGAAATTGTTGCTATTATTGTTATACATAATAAACTGCATCATGTGCCTTTAGATCATTTTTAAAGCTAATTTTATTCAACTATGATATTATGATAACAGAGAGTCAAAGTCTTTTTATTTTTATTACTGCCATAGGAGGTTTTGCTGATGTCTTTGAATTTTGTGAGAAAAAAATAGGGATGTCATTGGTTGACTTGAATGTAACTTTTTAAATTATTTAATTCATCTTCCCCAAATCATCAGAGAGATGAAGTTTCACAGGCCTCTGGTGAACAGCTTCAGCCTTCAGCCACCATTCAGGAAACATGTCAATGGCTGCTCAAAAACTGAGTCTCTTCCTACACTAGACTGTTTTCCAATTTTTCAGGTGCTGACTTACTAAAATTGACAAAAGAGGATTTAGTACAAATTTATAATGTAGGTGAAGGAATTCAGCTCTATAAGTCACTGAAGTCAAGGTTGGTTAGGTCCTGTTTAACCATCTATGTCTGCGGCAGCAGCCCAGCCTCAAGCAGCAGGCTGTAGGTAGTGGGGGTGAGAATGTCAGTGGGACACTCTGTGTTTACCATGCAATCTACTTGGAAGAAATGGTTGCCACAGAAGAGGCTGGAAAACTTGCACTGGTGTTTAATATTCCTGTGCACCAAATTAACCAGGTTTACAGACAGGGTCCCATTGATAATCACATTCTTATTAGTGATCATATGGTTCAGAACATTCAAGATGAGAGTTGTTTTTCATTCTCTACAGTTAAAGCTGAAAATGGTACTGGTATCCACATAATTTTGAAGTGATGTCTTATGTAGACTGAACTATATTCAGTACCAAATAAAGCAGAGTTGCAACACCTACTCTCCAGTTCATTGGACTCACCCAGGACAGCTAACAAGGAGTTGGGGATTGACAACCACCATACCAAGGAAATGAGAGAGCCTACAACTGCAAGCAAGAAAGTCCTATCCATCAGCTGTATGGGATCAAAGCCCCCTTTCAATTAGAGGTGTAGTGGACATCACCATGACAGAATCCTCAGGATTGGGGAATGAACTATGCACTAGAGTGGACTTACTGGTATTCTACTATAGACTTGTGATTCTAGCAATGGAAGAAATTACAACATTGATGTGGAGGCAGTGGTAACTGGAGGCTCTGTGGGCAGGGGGAGGGAAAAACAGGTATAATGTGGGGGCTTTTTCAGTACTTGGGAATTGTCTTGAATGGCATTGCAATGACAGATATATGGCATTATATATCTTTCCATATTCTGCAGAATTGTGTGGGAGAGAATGTAAACTACAATGTGAAGTATGGTCCATGCTCACTGGCAATGCCCAAGGATGCATTTATCAATTGCAATAAATGTGCCACACTAATGAAGGATGTTGTTTATGTGGGAGGTTGTGGGATGTGTGGGGAATGGGGCATATGGGAATCCCTATATTTTTGGTGTAACATTGTGTAATTTAAGTATCTTTAAAGAAATAAAAAAATACTTTAAAAAATGTTAAAAGAAATTCAAAGCAAACAAACAAGCCCTTAGCAAGGTTGGCCTGGCAGGATATGAAATCAAACATGGAAGAAGGTTTTTAGGAGCCTATAAAATGTTCAACATACTGTAAATTTCTTATTGCAACAGAAAAAGCATACGTAAGCATAGTAAATCAAATCATTTTGGAGAGCCCCAGGTCTAACTTTTAGAACTGATAATAAAACTGTATTTTGAGCATAGATGTCCAGGTTTTGGCACACACAAGAAAGGCTGTAGATAAATAATGATGTCAAACATTGTTCAGGATGCTTAGCTCTTGGAAGTTTATAGCATTTGCTATAAATCCTCTGGTTTCCTCTTGCCTAGTGTGTCATGACTCTGGGACCCTGCATTTTTCTCCAAATAGTGAATTTGATTTAACTGCAATCAAATGTTTTAGCTGCTAAAATTTTGTATGTCTATTCTATGGGAGGACTTCATTGAAAGCTAGTAGCCAATGCATGTGCTGTATATTATGCTTTAGTCTGGACAAACTGAATATATTGTCTAAATTTGTGCTGTCTAATAGAGTAACCATACACTCATGTGGCTGTGGAGCACTTCAAATGTGTCAGGTCTGAATTGAGGTCTGCTGTAAATGTAAAATGCATACTGGATTTTCAAGACATAGTATTAAAATATATATATGATATCTCATTAAAATTTTTATATTGTTTAGATGTTGAAATGGTTATATTTATTATATATTTGGTTAAATAAATATTTTTTAAAAAGTGTATCAAGACTGAATCCAAGAAGTCTTTGGATTGAATTTTGCCATATAAAATGTTTCATATTGAAAGCACAAGATGTCCTTTCTTAGGTGCTGTCTGAGAGGTGAATCTCCTCACTGTCACTGTGGTGGCCAGGCACCCTCATGAGAGTGAGTGTGGGGCACAGCATGCACCTGGCTCTGGTTACCATGGTACAGGCAGCACTGCCTGCTTCTCTGGCAGAGGTCAGCAGACACAGTTCCCAGAAGCAGCTCTTGCTGTCTTTTACACTGTGTGTGGTTTGGAAATGAATGTAAAGACTTACTGTGGGCATTTATACCTTTCTGTGCCAGTTTGGCATTATTGTCTGAACCTCATGCACACCTGGGGCAGGGGCTGGGGAATGGGCTACTGTGGGGCCTGATGTGATCTGTGTGTAGAGAGGCACTGTGCTGATGGGGCACGGTGGTCAGGTAAGAGAGGCTGCACCCCTGTGGAGGAGATCATGTCGCTGGTGTGCGGCTGATGCCATCATGTCAGGTCAGGGAGTAACCAAGCCAGAAAGGTGGGCTTGAGGCAAACTGCATTATCAGACACACCTTGATGAGAGGACCAGTGTAAATCCTAATAGGTACAAAGAGTTCTGTGTTTTCGCTTTGTCACAGATTGAAAAGCTTTTGCTTTTCCTTTTTTTTTTTAAAAATCATTTTAGTTTTTGGCTTTTCATTTTTGAAGCCCCGTTGCCTTTTTACCTCATGTTTTCTTTTTCTTTTCTATCGCTTTCTCTGTAACACCTTCCCCTCCCAATGCATCCTGCTCTGTTGCCTACTTTTCATTTTAAACGTTTTTTAAAGCACTACTCCAAACATTGGAAAAAGGTGACCTAAGCAGGGGAACAAAGAGTATTATTGCTGATAGCTTCTGACTAGGTGTTAAGGAGTCTCCATTATCAACAAGATGAAACTGTTTGTGGAACACTGGACATCATAAACACTAAAATGTACCATTAAAAAAAAAATTTACTCCTTGCTTGCTTTCTAAGATATTGCACTTAACACACTCACCCACATGCATAATCACACACTATCATACCATAAACCGAACACATTCAATCACTCATAAAGATTTACTCCTTACTTCCTAGCTGAAATAGCCAGAGTAAAATATTCTCCATTCAAAGCCCTGTTTTTTTTTAAACAAAACAATTTTGAGCCTACACTCGTGTCACCAGCAAAAAAGACCTATGTGATTAGGATTAAAATGACTATATACTACTCACTAAATAAAATAACTAAATGTAATTTGAATCTGCATTATCAGTAATTTTTTGTTACTCTATTCTCTTTTTTCTCTGTCATTTTGATAGTTTTCTTTGTGTTGTTTTATCTCCTCTACTACTTGTCCTTGTGCTATAAGAAAACAAGTAAGTTTTTAATTAATTCTAAAATTGTCTTAAGCATATATAAAATATTGCTACCTGGAAGTTATTTATTAATAGTTAATTGAATTGTTACATATATTTGAAATTAATAATGCTATTTAATTCAGTTAAATTCATTGGAATTCAGTTGAATTCAATGCTATTCACTTCAACAAATTCTTATTGAGTGCCCTTTATATATATATATATATATATATATATATGAGTACTCGTGTACCTGGGAGACAAATAGGACAGTTTAGGTCCTCAAAATGCTTAAAATCTAAAGTAGAATTTATAGGTAGTATATGGGGACCACAGGTAATCTTCTTTTCCACTGTGATATCATTGGTTTAATTCACAGAGAGTAATCTTATCCATATTTCCAAACATTGGTAGGCTCCTAATTAGCATCAACAAATTCTGCCATGTGGATAGATAAATTGCTTTAGGGCACAAGTTAATAATCATTTGTCTCCTATAATGTGCTAAAGAAAAGCAAACAGTAGGTAAGTCATGCCCTAAAATTATGGATTACCCAGAAGACCAATATATAATGAATTTACTCCAATTCTTGCACCTTGAAACCCAGCCTTTGTCACCTCCTTCTGTTTTTTGTAACATTCAAGGAATGTCAGCAACTAGACTGAGGACTTCAGAGTAAATACACTTGAAAATTTTGAACCATCAGATTCCTCTGAATCCTTTGGGCTGGCAAAATTGGCCAACTCCTCCAATGTTGGAAGATAGAAATCTTCCCTTCCCTGGAGACCATGCTGATGTCACCTGAGACAAATGCATCTCAAGAGAATACTTGTTTCCCTTAAAGCCTGTTAGATCAATAACAAGGGGCAAGTTGCAGCATGACTCAACTGTGGAAGCACTGCCCCTGCTTCAGAAGTAAAGAGGTATTTCACTAAAAGAGCTACAGAATCCAGCTGAAATATAAATCAACAGGAACTGGAGAACATGACCAGAAATGAATCATGAGGGTCCTGGGCAGAATGAGTCCAGGGATTGAGGAATTTATTGATCTGGAAGCACTCTTTTGTAACTCAGAATGTAGCATCCTAGCAAGGACATTTGAGACTGGTTTTTATGTGCTAGTGAGATGATTCCTTGAAGCTTGGAGAAAAAAAAATGATAGTCTGCTGTAAATTAGATGGAGATGCCATACCTAACCTAGCAGAGTATTGAGGTCAAAAGGCTCTAAGAATGGGCACACTGGACTAGATTTGTTATAAAGGACTAGGGAACTCACCAGCTGACTATGTTCACCAAGAGGGCCTAGAGGACACTCCCTTTACTAAAACAATAGAATGTACTAATGAGGCGGCACTAGCAATGACAGAGGAGCTCAGCAGTGACTGTATTGTATAGATAGCGGTGTATAGATAGGTATTTAAGATGAAAGGATTCTGAAATATCAGAGGCCATCTGACAGTCTCCAAGACAGTGAGCTGCAAGAGAGATGTCATTGCTATACAGCAAAGACAGGATGGCAACTAGGGGCCCTAATCCTCAGCATCTGTGGTGATGATTAACAGAAAATGATGGTCCCAGGTGTGAAATAGATAGATAGGTAGCCAATTAAGGTATTTCTTGATCTACATAATCAGAAAATCTCAAGAGTGGTTGAGGATAAGAATGATATCAGCTGCTGCAGTAGAAAACCATAACCCCTCCCCGTTTTCAGACTTGAAGCTGTTCTCAGACCTGGAGCCCATTGGTTGTAGGTGGAAGGCAGATGGCCTTGGGGAAGGACCCTGCAACACCTCAGGCCTTGGGGAAGGACCCTGTAACAATACAGTCATGATTTTTTCAGGCAGTTCTTCCCCTAAAGGGACCTGGAGTTACACAGTAATTCCACACTGTGGAAAGGGGAATATTCCCTTTTTTGAGGTTTGTAGGTACAGAATCTGAACTGACACTGATACCAGGGACCTAAAACATCATCATGATCCCTGGTTAGAGTGGATCATATGGAGGTTAGGTAATGAGTGCAGTTCTGGACAAGTCTGCATTACAGTGGGTTCAGTGGGCCCAGAAATCTACTATGTAGTCATTTTCCTAGTCTTCCTTGGGGCATCACTGAAATGGATGCCATTTTCAGCTGGCAGAATCCTCACATTTGTTTCCTGAGCTGTGGAATAAGAGTCATAATGGAAGGAATGGTCAAATGGAAGTCTCTGAAACTACTTCATGCTCAGGCCAGATAGTAAATCAGAAACAAAGACTGCATCCTGATTTTAATGAAAGAAATCAGGTCAATGTGAAAGATGAAGGATGCAGATTTGTTGGCCATCTATCACTCTGGCCCTTGCAAAAATCATGACAGTTGAGAGTGGACTACTGAAAACTCACCTAGGTGGAATTTCCAATCCTATCTGCTGTGCTGAATTTAGTGTCTTTATCAGAACAGATCAACAAAGCCCCAGAAAAATGATGTGCGCATCTTAATATGGCAGATCCATTCACTTCAACCCCATCAAGGAAGATCAGAAAGCATTATGCATGTATGTATTTACAACAGACAGAAAAACACATTCACAGTTTTGCCCCAAGGTTACATTAACTCCTTGCTCTTTGTCACAAGGAATTGTCTGAAGGAATCTTGATTGTTTACTCTGCAGAATATATCCTGATCAACTATATGAATGCCATCATATTAATTGGACCTGATGAGCAGGAAGTGGTAAGTACACTGAATGGTTTTTAAGACACATGCACTCCACAGGATGGAAATCCAACATATAAATATGCAAGACCCTGCCCCAATCAGGGAATTTTAGGGATTAATAATTTGAAGTATTCTAGAACATCCCTTCAGAGATATAGGATAAGTCCTTGCACTTCTCACCAAGAAGAAGCCACAGCACTGGGGTAGGCCTCTTCAGATTCTGAAGGCAGCATACACCTCACTTGGAAATACTTCTCTGACCCATTTGTTGCATGCCTCAGAAGGCCCAGAACAAGAGAGGACTCTGCACCAGGTTCAGACTGTGGTAGAAGCAGCACTCCCACTTGAACCAATAGCCCAGCATATCCCACAACCCTAAAGTTACCCATACTATGTAAGGATGCTATGAGGAATCTGACAAGCACCAGTGGAGTCACAGCACAGACCTCTAGGTTTCTAGAGTAAGGCTGTGCTGTCTGCAGCAGAGACCTAGTCACTGGGCAACAAGCTGTCTTAGCAAGCTATTTGGTGCCTGGCCATGGGATATAAAGGGGCTGTGTCCAGAACAGGGCTGCCAGTCCCACCAAGGCATACATTAGGGTAGTATCCTGCTTTAGATTTACATGCTTATGAAGGCAAATCCCCCTTTTTACAATGGTAGCTGTCTAGTTACAGCAAAATAGGAAATTAACTGCCAATGGTGCTTTAAACTTGTGGCCCTATCAAATTTACTTTAATAAATTGAAATTGTTTTTATATATTGACTGTATACAAACAATTCCTTTAACACAGTTTGTCCATTTTCTGTTATTTCTTGGCCTTCCTCTGAAACTTCTTCCCCACCTTAAAATTATATTTTTTAATATTATATTTTTAAAAGGCCTCCTGTATTCCATTATGTTCCTTGAATACCTAATCCTTCCATATTCATTTCTTAAGAGCAATGATATTCACTCAGGCAACCACTGTAAGTGCTGTTATCAAATTCAAGAAATTTAACATTGACACAAAGCTTACTGTCTATATTCCAGTTTTTTATGTCCCAATAATGATCTTTTGAGCCTTTTCTCCTCCATTATTAGATCAAGTCCAGGAGCATGTCTTGCATTTATTTTTCATTGTCTCTTTAGTTGCTCTTTTATTTATTATAGAAACATATATGCAGCATAAACTTTCCCATCTCAACCATTCTGCAGCATACCATTTGGTGAGTTTAATCACATTCATGATGTTGTGCTACCCTCACCACTATCCATCACCATCAAACTTTTCCATTACCCCAAGTAGAGCCTACACCCACTGTGCAATAAATCCCCACTCCCACATCCCCACTTCACTCCACCCCTGGTAACCTGTACTCTCTTTTCTGTTTCTATGAGTTTTCATATTCTAGTTATTTCATGAAAGTGGGATCGTACTTCCATCTGTCCCTTTGTGTCCAACCTATTTCTCCACCCACTTTAAAGTACATGAGGCCATGTGACTTGCTTTAACATAAAATATGAGTGGAAATGCTGTGTGTTACCTCCAAGAAGAAGCTTTGGGGCTAATGCATGATTCTCCCTTCTCTTCATCCTGCTCCTGTGATTATGGAAGTACACGGTGGGGTGATGCCTCCAATATCCAGGATCACTGAGTGACAATGATGAGCAGAGTTTCCCTGATGGCTCACAGTGGATCATTTATGTGAGAAATAAATTTCTGCTGTGAAATGCCACTGAGATTTGGGGCATTGTTACCATGGAAAAACCTAGCCCATCCTGACTAATAAAGTATTATTGCATGGGGGAAAAAACATTGGGTGCATAAAATCAGCCCCTTTTCCCACTTTAATTTTAATTTAACACAGTCCTAAAGAGGAAAAGTATACACATCTTAAAATATCCACAAATATAATTTTTTGGAAATTATTTTTAAAATTTAAATTTTACTGACCTTATTATTTATTAAATTTAAAATCACATATAAAATAAAGGTTAGTGCTTTAATTTAATATAGATTGACATGTGGGTAAATATAGAGGGTGGAGGGAGACCTGCTAGGGCTCTCTGAGGGCTCAGTGCTTTTCCACATTTTCTTTGTAAGGTATACTGTACTGGATCATGGACTCATTAACAATGAAAAACAAAGTTTGTTTTTATTGAATTTGTGTGACCTTTTCCTACAACAACCTGAAGGCACCAAACTCAGCACACCCATTCCTTAAGTAATTTTAACATGCAGAGAGGATGAGAAGGTCAGACAATTACAAGAAGTCTGCTAGCCAGTGTCAGCAGGATACATTAGGTGCCAGTAGAGTTTCTATTTCAGATATTAGCAATCAGAGCATAAAGCTGCAATATAACTGGGGTGAGGCCAGAGGCATGCTGGGAATATCATAAACAACCCTGGGAATTGGGGCAGTGTACCAGCCTTCTCAGAGGATAGGAGTGGAAACAATAAAGGGCAGTGTTTTCAAAAATAAAACCAAGAGTTTTTATCAGCAAAGATGCCTAACCCAAAATCCCCACCAGATTCAAATATATTACTTTGTCTGAGGTGAATTCAGCCATCAAATTTTGTAAAGGTAGAAATGTATCCCTTTGCTCTACTAATTACTGTTTGCCTCTTTTCACTCAACAAACTTTTGCAAGACTCTGAAAGTTTTTCTTTGTCTGTTATTCTAATACACAGTATAGTTTCCAGTACTGGAAGTGGTTTTGGTCTGGAAAATGGAGCCACCACAAATATGATGGGAGTAAAAGGGTTTGATATAGGAATTCAGACTTACACCTATGTGGGAAGAGCTGAGGCAGGGAAGGTCTGGACAGGGCAGCTGGAGGATGAGCAAAACCATCCACTTCCACCTGAAAGACAGGAGCACAAGTCTGCAACTGAAATTTCCCATCTCTATGAACTGTAGTAAGGAAGCTGAGAGCTTTTCTACCTGCTGCCAACCATGAATCTCTCTGAGCACAGAGTGACAGAACCATGAGCCACACGTGCATCATGAGATAACCATGGTGACGGGCCATCTCTGAATTTTCAGAGTACATGTCTTCTCCACATTGCAAGGTCCAACTGTTCCTATCTAGACTCATGTGTTTTTACATGGACAAGTGTGTCATTTCAGAGCAAAGGTTTTGTTTTAAAAACTGAATCCAGAACCATATATTATCTTTTTTTTGAAAATAAGTTATATGAGGGAAAAGGATGTGCACCCCCCCCCAGTATCACCAATAGTGATATTTTAAGGTGAGAAAGAACAAAGCTGAAACCCTAGTTTATTAAATTATGAGAGAAAACAGCAATATTAGTTTGCTCATGTTTCATGGGTTAGGAATTTAGCAGGGAGTGGCAAGGAAGGCCACTTCTGCTTTATGATTTCTGGGGCTTTAACAGAGGGAGCTCCCTGTTTGAGGTTGCTTATAGAGCCAGAAGTTTGAATCATCTGGTTGACTTCACTCACATGTCTGTGGGTTGAAGCTGGCTTTGCCTTGATGACTTATGTCACCAGGGCTTCTAGGAAGCAGGTTAGTCTCAGAGCAGATTGGTCAAAGAACTTGTAAACATATTTTCAAATACAACACACCTGGACTAGCTTAGAAAATAGTCACCAGATGCTGCTCCAAAATATAGGGTGCAGAAGATTTTGCCCATGCATAGAATCATGGGTTAGGTACACACAGGGTTGACACCTGTCCCCTTCACCATGAGCTGTGTAACAAGTAAACACAGACATCTAGGGTTCCTTAGAGGACAATTTTGGCAATTTTAAAAGTAAAAGCTTCCATATATGATGTTCTATGAAGAAAACATTCAATCCACACACAGGTCAGGTCAGGATGCACCATGGACATGCCCTCAAATTTCCTGCACTTCTCTTTCAAGCAATGTACAGACTCTTAAATCCTAAAAGATTTGTATAGTTTGCATAGTGGTCACTTTCTC
>JAQZBX010039264.1:0-23100 GCA_029593785.1 Cabassous unicinctus
AAAAAAAAAAAAAATCACTTGTTATTAAGGATTTACAACATGTATCCACAATATTTTGATTATGTGGGGAAGATTAATATGCTGGCTTGAATTTTTTAAGTCTGCTTACACTATAACTATATTAAAATTAAAGGGGATTAAGTTATTAATATATAACCTTAGTTTGTAAATCCACAGTAAAAGTTTTTACTCTTTGCTTACCAATGCAACTTTAGTTATATATATATATATTTTTTTTTTTAACAAATCAATTTTATTGTTTACTTATATTTTTATAAAAGATAATTATCTTTTATTTTCCTTTATAAATTTTCTATTTAGATTTTAGAGTTGAAAAAATATTTTAAATGTTGTGTTTTTAAAATACTTATATATGTTTATATATTTATACTACGTTTTAAAAATATATAGCATATACTCTATACTGTATAAGGAAGAAAAATAAAATGGCACATAATCTTCCTGCTTTTACATAACTCATTTTGATAATCAAAAAAATCAAAACAAAGAAAAGCCACATATTTACATGATAGAAAATTTAAAGACAATAAAAGAGCTTTTTATATACAACCATCCCAGAATATAAAGGTTTAATAAGCTTATAATGAAGAGAAAAATGGAATCATAAAGAACACTCAATCCAAAAAGAGGTAGGAAAGGATGTAAAATGAACAAAGAAAATATAAAACAAACAGTAAGATGGTAAACATAAGCCTCGCCATATCACTAATTACATTAAATGTAAATTAACAAAACACATCATTTAAGAGGCTAAGATTATCAAACTGAATAAAAAGCTGTCTTAAATATGAAGACACAGGTTAAAAATAAAAGGATATTGTGTTTTCTGAATAAGTTTTCTTAAACCTACAGCTTTTCTAATAAAAACAAGTTTTAAAAAAAGGAAAAAAAACATAAAAGGATAGAAAAAGATATACTTTAAAAACACAAATCATAGGAAAGAAGGAGTAGCTAAATTAACATTAGCAAAATAAACTTCAGAAGAAGGAATATTAACATAGATAAAGACAGTTGTTTCATAATGTTAAAAATATATGAGGGAAGCAGGTGTGGCTCAATTGATAGAGCTCCCGTTTACCATATGGGTGGCCCCGGGTTCGCTTCCCGGGGCCTCCTTGTGAGGACAGGCCGGCCCGCTCAGCGCGGTGGGCTGATGCAGCAAGACCTCACACCAAGGGGGAGATAAGCAGACACAGAAAAAACACACAGCAAATGGACACGGCGAACACAAGCAGCAAGGGGGGGATAAATAAATAAATAAATAAATAAATCTTTAAAAAAAAAAAAAAATACATGAAATAAAAACTGAAAGAAACAAGGAAAAATAGACAAATCCATGGTAGATTTCAACATTTCTCTCTCAATAATTGATAAAGCAAGTAAACATAAAATCAGTAAGAATACAGAAGATTGGAACAAGCTCTATCAAGCCCCTTGGCCTAGTTTACATATATAGAATGCTATATCTAATAGTTGCAGAATACATTATTTTCTGCACATGAAACATTTAATAAAATTAATTATATCATGGCGCATAAAACACATCTTACTACATTTTTTAAAATATATTTTTATTACAGAAGTTACGAACTTACAAAACCATCATGCACATGTATACAATTCCCCTACAACAGCCCTTCACCAACACACACTGTTGTGGAACCCTTGTTACAGATTATGAGATAATATCATCAGACTATTATCACTAACTATGGTCCATAGTATACATTTGGCATATTTTTTTCCATACCCCCATGTTAGGAACAGAGTACATCTTTGGCATTGATGCAAGAATATTACAGTATTGCTGTTAACTATAGTCTATAGATTACATTAATTATATTTTTTCCATGCTTCTCCACATTCCTACCACCCTGCAGTACTGACGTACATCAGTTCTAGGTCACAGAAGGACATTCTTGCATTTGTGCTATTAACCACAATTCTCCTCCACCTCAGAGTTTACTGTATTATTCAGTCCCTAGATTATTCTCTAGCTTTCTTTCAATTGACATTTACATCCCTAGACTACCCTTTTCAGCCACAATCCTATTTGTAAACCAGCTGCTACTCAGTATGTTATCCATTTCCATACTTACAGTCAATTAAAACTTCAGCTTACATTAAGCATCAGTACTCCTTCACAGCCCTGCTCTTATCTCCTAATTACCTATACTCTAGGTTTTAACTCAATGTGCTTATTCTTTGTATTTAGTTCATATTAGTGAGACCATGCAAAATTTGTCCTTTTGTGTCTGACTTACTTCACTTAGCATAATGTCTTCAGGATTCATCCATGTTATCATATGTGTCCAATTTCATTTCTTCTTACTGCAGCATAGTATTCCATCGTATGTGTATACCATACTTTGTTTATCCATTCATGGTTTGATGGACACTTGGGTTGTTTCCATCTTTTGGCAATTGTGAACAGCACTGTTATGAACATCTGTATGCAGATGTCTGTTCGTGTTACAGTTTTCAGTTCTTCTGACAGCTCACTGCATTTAAAGAATTAAAATCATAGAACATGTTCTCTGACCACAACAGAATTAAACTAGCAACCAATAAAAGAAAGATATCAGGAAAATCCCCAAATATTTGTTAATTAAAGAACATACTTTTCAACATCTTATGAGTCAGAAAAGAAATTAGAAGGGAAAAATTAGAAAATATTATGTATTGAATGAAAATGAAAGCACAATCTTATCAAAATTTGTGGAATGCAGCTAATGCAGTCCCTGGTAGCTTTAAGTACTCATATTAGAAAAGAAAGATTAAAAATCAATGTCTAAGCTTACAGCTTAAGAAGCTAGAAA
Organism: Cabassous unicinctus; assembly: GCA_029593785.1. Taxonomy (NCBI): domain Eukaryota; kingdom Metazoa; phylum Chordata; class Mammalia; order Cingulata; family Chlamyphoridae; genus Cabassous; species Cabassous unicinctus. The sequence continues at coordinate 2,841 of JAQZBX010039264.1, forward strand.
AGGAAGAGCAAATTAAACCCAGGGTAAGTAAATGGAAGGAAATAATAAAAATAAAAACATGAATCAATAAAATAGAAAATGAACAAATAAAAGAGCAAATCTGTGAAACCAAAAGTCTGATCTTTAAAAAGGTTTATAAAATTGATAGCTATGCTAACCAAGACTAAAAGAGAAAATACAAATTATTAATATCAGAAATGAAAGAAAGGGTATCATTACAGATGCTACAAATATTAGGAAGATAAAAAGAGGGTATTCAAACTCTTTTATTCCAGTAAAATTTTAAAAAACATAGATAAAAAGGTATAAATTCCTTGAAAGGTAAAAATAATCAAAACTGGTAAAAGAAAAAATAGACATTCTAAGTAGCTCGATGTATTAGTCAAGGTTCTCTCGGGAAACAGAATCAACAGGAGATATCTGTCAATAATATGAGATTTTATAAGAGTCTCTCACGTGATCATGGGCATGCACAAGTCCAGGTTCCGCAGGCAGGTTGCAAACCAGGGACTCAGATGAAAGTCCAGTGAAAGATCCTTGATGAGTTTCTGGGAGCAGTTGGCTGTCCAAAGATGAGCTGGAAAATTCTCTCTGAATATTGAGATCACTTCCCCTTTTAAGGTATTCAACTGATTGGATAAAAGCGTCACCCATTGCTGACAGCAGTCTCCCTGATTGATGCAAATGTAATCAGCCATCCATTTTTGAACTCACTGGTGACCAAGTCCATAAATGTTCTTGTATTACAATTAGCCCAGTGCTTGCTGGACCAAATGCCTGGATACGATTACCTGGCTGAGTTGACACATTAGCCTAACCATCATACTGTATATCTATTGAAGAGAATGAATTTGTATTTAAAAACTTTTCCGCAAAGAAAAATTTTAGACCCAGTGGCTTCACTGGTGAATTCTCTTAAATATTTAAGAAGTATATATTACAAACTGTTTCCAAAAATAGGAGGCAACACTTTCCAACTCATTTTATGATGCCAGCATTACCTGTTACTGAAACCATACAAAGATGTGAAACACACACACACACACACACACACACACACACACACAAAGAAACTGTGAATTAATATCCTTTTGAACATAACTGTAAAATGCCTTAACAAAATAATATCAAATCCTGCAAGATATGAAAAGGATAACACATCATAACAAAGGGGATTATCAGAGAAATGCAAGGTTGGTTTAACATTTGAAAATCAATCAGTGCATTAGTACACCAATAGAATAAAGGTGAAAATTTTTGTGATCATCTCAGTAGATGCTGAATAAGCATTTGACAGAATTCGGTATCCATTAATGATTTTTTTAAAAACTCAGTAAAGTATAAATAGAAGGATTCCTACTTAACCTGATAAAGGTCATCTATGAAAAACTTGGAACTAACATCATTTGTTATGGGAATGCTTTCTCGCATAGATTGAGACTGTACAATCATTGCTCTCATCACTTCTTTTCAACATTGTACTAGAAGTTCCAACCAGGCCAGTAAAGCAAGAAACAAAGAAAATCTTACAGATTAGGAAGAAATCAATAATAGATGACATGACTGTAAACACAGAAAATAAATTTAACAAGATGGTCAATATGTAAAAATCAATTATATTTTTATATTCTAGCAGCACCCAATTGGAAAATAAAATTAAAGAACCACTACCATTTACAATAGCCTCAAAAATATCAAATAACATAAAACATAACTAGTATACTATCAAGACCAAAATATTGGTGTAGGTACAATGTATGTATAATTCTGTCATTTTATCATGCGTAGATTCGTGTACCCAGCACTGCAGTCAAGATACAGAACTATTTCATTACCACATAGATCTCCTTCAAGCTACCCCTTTATAGTCATACCCACCTAACTCCCAGAAACTACTAATTTGTTTTCCATCACTGTAATTGTATCAGTTTCAGAATGTTATATAAGTGGAATCATACACTATGTGACCTTTTGGGATTGACTTTTTTCACTCAGCATTATACCCTTGAGGTCCATACAAGTTGTTGCATGTATTAGTAGTTCATTCCTATTTATTTCTGAATAGTATTCCATGGTCAGTCATTTTTTGATAAAGTTACCAAGGTGTAATATAAAGGTAGAAAGACAGTCTTCTCAATAAATGGTGCTGAAATATCTGGATATTTATATGGGGAAAAATGAACCTTGTCCCTTACCCCACAACATAAATAAAATTAACTATAAATGGATAATTGATCTAAACTTGAAAACTATAAATCTTTTAGAAAAGGAGAAAATCTTCCTGACCTTGATGTAGGCAAAGATTTTTTTAGATAGAACACAAAAAGCACTAAGCATTAAAGAAAGAATAAAGTGGACTTCATCAAAATTGAAAATAATACCAAAAGGTACTATTAAAAAAAAAGAAAAGAAAAGGCAAGCCACATACTGGTAGAAAATAGTCTTGATGCATATATATTTGACAAAGAACTTGTTTTCAGAATATATAAAGAACTCCATAAGAAGACTACCTAATAATTCAGTTGACAAAAGATATGAACAGACATTTCACAGAAGAAAATATACAAATGACCAGTAACATGTGAAAAGATATCATTAGCCATCAGAAAAAAGCAAATTAAAAATTACAGTGACATACCACTTCACACTTAGTAGAATTGCCAAAAGTTAAAAAGACTGATAATACTAAGTATTACCATGGATTTAGAACAACTGGAACTCTCACATATTGCTGTTGGAGTATAAAATGTCACAAAAAGGGAAGTGGATGTAGCTCAGGCAACTGGGATCCCATCTACCACATGGAAGATCACTGGTTTGGATCCCAGTGCCTCCTAAAGAAGACAGCGAGCTGTTACGACAGGCAGGGCAGCAAGCTGACACAAGAAGAGACAAAAGAAGAAAAAACATAAAGAGACACAACAAAGCAGGGAGCAGAGGTTCCCAATGCCTCCTAAAGAAGACAGTAAGCTGACGCAACGGGCAGGCATGGTGAGCTGACTCAACAAGATAATGCAAAAAGAGATGCAGGGAGAAAAAACATAATGAGAGACACAACAAAGCAGGGAGCGGAGGTGGCTCAAGCGATTAGGCACCTCCCTCCCAAATCAGAGGTCCCAGGGTTGGCTCCTAGTGCCTCCTAAAGAAACAAAGAAGACAAACAGACACAGCAAGCGCAAACAACAGGGAGGTGCAGATCAATAAATAAGTCTTTAAAAAAAAAAGTCACAGCAAGAGAAATGAAAACATGTCCACAGAAAGACTTGTACTATTCATAATAACCAAAATATAAAAACAATCCTAATGTAGAAAAAATTTTATGCTGTATTTGTACAATGGAATATTCTTCAGCAATAAAGGGAAGAATTATTGAGGCATACAATAATATGGATGAATATCAAAAACATTTTGAGTAAATGAAGCTAGACACAAAAGTGAAATATATGATTCCATTTATATGATACACTAAAATAAAAACTCCTCTGTAGTGATAAAAATTAAATCAATAGATAAGTTGGACTTCCTCAAAATTTAAAACTTTTGGGAAGCAGATGTGGCTCAAGCGATTGGGCTCCCATCTCCCATATGGGAGGTCCTGGGTTAGCTTCCTGGGACCTCCTGGTGAAGGTGAGCTGGCCCGCGCAACGAGCTGGTCTGCGCAGAGAGCTGGCCCATGCAGAGTGCTGACACAACAAAAAGAGACAGAGGAGAGACAGAGACAAACCAGAGAGCTGAGGTGGCTCAAGCGATTGAGTCCCTCTCTCCCATATTTGAGGTCCCAGGATCGGTTCTCGGTGCCTCCTGAAGAGAAGACGAGAAGAGAAGACAAGCAGACACAGAGCACACAGCAAATGGACACAGAGAGCAGACAGGAGCGCAAAACAATGGGGGAGGGGAATAAATTCTTTTAAAAATTATTTTTAAACTTTTGTTCTTCAAAGAGCACTATCAAGTGAAAAGACCACCTACAGAATGGGAGAAAATATTTGGAAACCATATATCTGATAAGGTACTTTTATTCAGAATATATAAAGAACTCAACAATAAAAAGACAAACTCGATTTTTTTTTTCAATTTTTTAAATGGGCAAAGGATTTGAATAGACATTTCTCCAAAGAAGATATAAAAATGGGCAAAAAGCACTTGAAAAGATGTATCTTTAGTCATTAGAGAAATGCAAATCAAAACCCAATGAGACATCGATTCTACCTACTAGGTAGGCTAGAAGCAAAAAGACAGACAATGCCAATGTTGTCAAGAATGTGGAGAAGTTGGAACCCTTATACATCGTGGGAATGTAAAATGGTACAGCCACTTTGGAAAAGTCTGGCAATTTCTCACAGAGTTTAACATAGAGTTACCATATGACTCAGCAGTTGCACTCCTAGATATATACCCAAGAGATATGAAAACATATGTCCACACAAAAACTTACACATGTTCATAACAGCATTATAGATAATAGAAAGTAGAAATAACCCAATTGTCCATCATCAGCTGATAAATGAACTTAATATAATGTGATATATCCTTACAATGAAATATTATTCAGCTATGAAAAGGATTGAAGTACTTATGCACACTACAATATGTATGAATCGTGAAGTATGCTAAATGAAAGAAGGCATACACAAAAAATCATACTGTATGATTCCATTTATATGAAATGTTAAAAATAGACAAAGCTGTAAAGACAAAAAGTAGATTAGTGGTCACTGGGGTTGGGGTGGGAGGTATGGGAAGTGATTGCTAATAGTTATGGGGTTTCTTTTGGGGGGTGATGAAAATGTTCTAGAATTTAGATGGTGAGCAATGTACAACTTTGGGAATATAGTAAAAACCACTGAAAACACTGGTAGTTAGATTAGAAAGTGATCCTGGGGGGTTTGATTACTTAAAAATACCAGAAAACTTTTTTGACTGATAAAAATGTTCCATATCTTGATTAAGATGGTTAGATGGGTATATACATTTATCAGAACTCATCAAACTGCATTTTAAATAGGTACTCTTAGAACCAAGCTTTTAAAAAATGTTCTATAAATAATCCATTGGACCAACATGTGTTTTATTTTGGAATCACTAAGAGTCCAAAGCAATCATCTCTTCCTCCATTATAGGAACCTTTTTTACATTCTTTTATGGATTGCCTCAACCATTCAGATTGTGGCCAAGGCTTTTTATCTTAAAAAGTGTTCTTCCTTATTTTGAACTGAAATCTACCTCCTAAATTTGATGTGTTTCTCCTAGTTTGTGCTCAGAGCTACATGACCAACGTAATTGTGGGTCTGTAATATTCAGGCATTGTGTGAGCACTTTCCAGTATTATTAGAGGCTCAGCTATAAGAAATAAAACACCGACGATTACCTTTAAACCAAGTCTGAATCCAAAGTCTTTCTACTGTGTCCTGTGGGAGTTCAAGTCCTTCCATAAGACAGCCTTTCACATTTGAAGACACCCCTTGTGCTCACTAGATTACTTTTTTCTAGGCTGCAAACCACTATTTCACATAGGAGTTTTTTTTAGACCCTTTGTTATCTTTGTTAACCTTCTAAGGGTAGTACCCAGAACTGTGGGATTAATTCCTCTTATTCTAGATACTATATATCCACGAAAGTAGGCTAAGATTGTATTTGATCTTAGTTAACACTCTTAACACTTTTTCACACAGTACAGTTACTCTTTAAAGGTAGTCCTTTTTAGAAAATTAAGTAGTTGGGAACCACTGTTCTGAAAATCAGGATCTGAAAGATTTTTTATCCTGCTACACAGCATGCTTTTCTTTTCAACCTTTATGTCATCAGCAAATTTATAAATATTACAACCTCATCTTTATCCAAGAGGTTAATAAAAATGTTAGATGACACGGAGCTGAGTGACAACCCTGCATTACTCTTTCAGAGATGTTAGTACAGCTTAATATCAACCGTTAATCAGTTTGGACCCTGAGAATTGATTTTGTATGTATTTTTCTCTCTTCTTCCTATAGAATATAGGCTTACAAAAATTACAAAACTAATTTTCTTAAGGTACATCTGCTACAGGCAATATATGTAAAAGATATACATCAATCATACTGGCAGTGAATCATCTGTGAGCATGGTCATTACTAAAATAGAATATTTACTTTTCATTTTTATCAGTTATGCTTCCACATGATTTAAAGGAATCAAATAGTTCTATAACACTTGTTAAGAAAACAAAGTTCTCTAAATGACTGCCTCCACACATCAGTTCCCAGGGGTAATACTCTAACATTTCTGCTGTTACTTTTATATTTTTCTTTACATCTCCAAGCATTATCTGACTTTCTCTATGTGAGAGAGGCTTTATCTCATTTTTACCATCTCTCCCCACCATGAATGCATGGACACATGTACGCATACATTTATACTTCCCATCTTCCCAAAATAGTAATCATTATTGAATGTTATTTTTATCAGTTATACTTGCACATAGTTTAAAAGAATCAAATAGTTCTACAAGACTTTTTAAAGAAAGTTTTTATGACCATGTAAATGATATGCATAGCTGAGCCATGTAGTATAATATAATTCAGGGTTTTTCAACCTCATCACTGTTGACTTTCTGGGCTAGAAATTCTTTGTTGAGGGGTCTCCTGTGCATTATAAAATATTCAGCAACATCTCTGACCTCTACCCAACAGATGCCTCCAATCAATTCCCCAAGTTGTGACAACCAAAAATGTCTCTAGACATTGCCAGATGTCCCCAGGAGGTGGAGGAGAGAAACATCCCCTGGTTGAGGGGGATGCTATGATTGCTTTTTTTCCCTGTCCTTTTTTTTGGAGCTCAAAGATTGGAAATTTCAGCATTAATAATATAAACTTTTAATTAATTCTCCCATTTTCATGGCAGAACTATTACTTTCATCTATGTTTGATGACCTCTACCCTTCAGCCAGGAGAGCATAAACAAACAGTTGCCTAGTGCATGGGATTGGGACATGGATCTGGGGTCTGTATCTTAAAAAGACTTACAATGAGCTTTCCTGTTTTTAGCCACATCTTTATCCATATTTCCAGAGGTGTACAGTATTGTCAGTTCCCAGGCCTTTTGAAGTTTTGCATTGTCAGTCAGGTAATAGGTTGGCTATCTCAACAGTCAGCTTAGGTTTCAGCTTTCATGGGTCTACTGAGTCAGTTATCACTGTCATGTGCTTTCTGAAATTCACCAATTTGATTGCTCTTGCCTTTTCTCTTGTTCTATTTATCCTTCTGGGTTTCTTTTTTTCTCTCTATTCCCTTCTTTTTTTCTGTCTATCTTTCTTTTTTTATTATTGCTTACTTGGGATATTGGGAGAGAGCAGAAGTAAATGAGAAAAGAAAATAAATCTTTGATTTCTTCCTGTACATAGACATTTTCTTGATGAAATTAATGCTATTTAATGTTGCAACTCAGCTATTTTTATCTCTTAGGAACTGACAACATTAAAGTCTCAATTAAACTCACAATCTGTGGAAATCACAAAACTACAGATAGAAAAGCAGGAGCTGTTACAGAAAACAGAAGCACTTGTAAGTTATTTCTCTTTCATTCTGAAAAGTCGTAAATACTAAGGTTGGTATATTATTATTTCTCAGTCACTACGAAAAAGAAGCAAATTTGCCAGATAGCATCTTCTTTTCAGATTGTTCACCAGCCAGTGTGCTAGTCTTCCAGGCTTTTTGCCCATAGCAGCAGTCATGTTATAGTAAGACTTATTACCAGGTCAGCTTACTCAGTTACTTACTGGTTTCTTCTGCGGTGAAATAATCCTGGTGAAACCCTTGAGAGTTCATGATATTAAAAATGAGATGCCAGAAAGGAGTTATGCAGTGATTCTTTCTTAGTTGGCCTAATTGACCAAAAATATTTCAAGCTCACATTTATTATTTCCATACCATGAAATAGAACTGAGTATCAAATGAATACTTTAAGCTCTAGAATAATAAAGGCAGTGCAGATTTTTAGGAAAATAATTTGTTCTGCTCTCATATACTCCTTCACATCTCCTGTTGATAGAAATTGATTATATTTGAAACAAGAAAAAATCAGCTTCCTTAATTTCCTTAATAAAATACCAATTTTCTCAGTATTGGTTTGGTTTCTAGGGAGCTCCCTTCACTGAATGACAGTAAATAGCTATAGTTAATTTTTATATAGCTCCTAAAGAAAGTTTTTTTGTTTGTTCATTTATTTGTTCAACAAATTTATAATGTGTGCCTTCTCTGTACAAGGTACTATTCTAGATGCTGAGACTATGACAGTAAACTGGACAAACAAGGAAAAAGGCGGTAAATTGGTGGACAGAAAATTTCATAATTTCAGATAAAGACTTCCTTGAAAACAATAAAGTATAGCAATGAGATAGAATGACTGGTAGAGCTGAGAAAAGCTCTTTTAGATATGGGTGGTCAAGGGAATATTGTGGCAATTGATATTTGAGAAGGATAATCTAAAAAGAAAGTTGACTTTCCATTTGTCTAAGCTTTCTAATCTCTGATCAATGTCACCAGATTAGTTGGGGAGTAATCTTCAAAGTGGGGTAAAGGCTACTCTTTGGAGTGGGAAACAAAATATTATAGCCTCCAATTATATTTATCTTTCTCCACCTTTACAATTTCTATTTTCATGTATGTGTTTTATAACATACATGATATTGTATTAGAAGTACATGGTCAATTTTATTTTAGCTGAAAATTATGCCATCAACAAAGTTAGGGGTCCCTGCCCTGATCAAGATGGTGGATTGAGGAACTCCAGTGCTCTGCCCCTCACAGAAATTTTGAACAAACAGCAAGAACTGATAGAAAGCTCCAGAAAATAGTTAAACAATTGAAGTAACAGGGTGAGTGCTGAATCAAGAAAAAGGCAACATAAAAATGGTAGGTTGCTGGCTCCTCCCCTGACCCTCACCAGCTGGGTACAGAACAACTCATACTCCCAGTGCAGGTTGCATGTCCCTGGTTCTGGAGTGAGCAGAATAACACTTGTGCAAATATTGTGAACATGTATGTCTGGGTCAGTCTGTTTGATGGTAGCCTGAGGTACTGAACCAGGTCATTTGTCTCAAGTTCACCCTCTGTGGCAATTTGATATTATTTATGAATTCCAAAAAGAGATATTCATTATAATTGTATACTGGTCTGTTCCTTTGGGCATAATACCCTTTGATTGTATTAAATTCAAAAGTTTTACATTTACTTCATTATGTTAAGATTAGTTCTTTGATTCTTTGATTTGACCACATCATTAGGGCATGCAGGGTTGAGTCCCTGCCCCCTTGGTGGGCTATATAAACGGACACTCATTCAAGGAGAACACAGAAGAAATACATGGAGGAATACAGAGAGCTCCATAGACATGGAAGAGGAGAGAACTTATCAGCTTTGATTCTGTGGCCCTGAGAAGAGAGATGAGCCATTCCTCTACTAGTTTGCAGGTGTCCTTGTAAAGAGAACAGAGCAGCTGAACCCAGAAAGAAACAAGCCCTCCAGCCTACAGCTGATATCAGAAGAAGCTGGGCCCACAGAGCCTTAAGAAGAAAGAGCAAGGCTGAAGCCTCATGTTGCACGCCATCTTGCTTCAACATGTGGCCACAGATTTTGGTGAGGAACTAACCTTGAGTTGAACTCTTTAGGGCCTTGTAACTGTAAGTTTTTACCCCAAATAAATACCCTTTATAAAGGCCAACAGATTTCTGGTACTTGGCATCAGCACCCTTTTTGGCTAACTAATACGCCCTCCCAGAATTTGCCTTGAGTACAGAAGACAGCTCACAGAGCTTTCTTACAGGACACTGTACAATAACATTCAAATCACAGCTGCCTGAGGCACAGTTTGCAACAGTGCCCAGGAACTTGAGGAAATGCTCTTCCTTAGGGAAAGGGAATATTCAGATGTAAATGGGGGAATAGCTAGAGCTATGCATGGACAGTATGCATGTGCAGAAAGGACCAAGGAGGACAATATGCTTTTGCCTTGACTATTCTTTCTCTAAACTTTGTATGAATAAGCTTCAAAGGAGAGCACATCTGAAGGCCAATCTGCAAAGACTGGAAAAGGTGTTTCGTTGTTGTTGTTGTTGTTGTTAGCTCTTGGCTTAAAAAGAAGGCATTGTCATAATACTAGCTGGATGCAAGTTTAAGGAACAGACACCCCAGAGTCTAAATTCCAGTGATAACACATTAAAATATCAAAATATTCAGGTTTCAACAAAAAAAATTACAAAACATAAAGATACCAGAAGCAATGACCTAGGCAAAGGAGAAGATTAAAGCATTAGAAACCATCAATGAGGAGGACCAGACCTGTTACATACCACATTTTGAAAAATGGTCCCAAGAGACTTCTAGGAAGATGGCTGAGTATGGAGCTGCAGGGCTCATTCCTCTTCCAAAACACCTAGTTGACAGAAGAAACTGTTAGAAACACTTGTTCTAGTGTTCCAGAGACTAGGGTAGTGCTGTGCAGCACCCAGGGAAGAGGAGGATGAAGAGACTAAGAAACCAAAATGAGAGACTGATTAACTCCCTCAGCCACAGTTGCAGACACCCGTCTCCACCTTGAAGGCCAGCAGCATCGGGTCCAGTTTCTGCTAGGCAGGCTGCTGAGGACAGGGAGGGCCCCAGAAAGCCTCCCCCGCACCACCCAAAATCAGGGCGGGACATGGCCCAGTAGTGACACAGCTTTTGGCTGGCAATTTTGGATGCTGGGTGCAGCTGTTATACCCCATCCTGGACCGATACCACTGCACTGTTGATTTGATCTTCGTCAGAGCCAGCAAAGGAATAAAAATACTGTACCTTTTTAGGGCTGCAGGGAATAGGTTATCAAAGAGCACCATCTACTGGGAAGACCAGGGAAGAGCATGCTTGGAGAGCTGAGGGAAAAAAAGGGTTTTTGGTGTCTTTCCTAAACTTCTCCCCAGGGCCCTCTGGAACTAGTCTGCATCCCCTATGTGGGTCCTTGGCCTGGTTTTTGACTGGGAAATGCTGACAAAGTATAATGGCAAAGTACAGCCTTAACACAAAGCCTGTTAACACCAAAATCCTAGACATGAGAGAGAAACTTACCTTCTGAGTAAATTCATCAAGATAATCAGATACTCAGACATCAGCAAAAAATTACAAGCCATACTAAGAAACAGCAAGATAGGGCCCAGTCAAAGGAACAAATTAAGAATTTGGAGGAGATACAGAATTTGGAGCAACTAATCAAAGATTTCAAACGAATCTCCTAAATCAATTCAAGGAGATGAAGGGAAAATATAGCTAAAGACATAAAGGATATTAAGAAGACACTAGGTGGGCATAAAGAAGAAAACATGGAAAGAACAAAAACAGAACTTATAGGAATGAAAGGCTAGATGAGATTTAAAATACACTAGAGGCATACAGTAGCAGATTTTAACGGGCTGAAGAAAGGATCAGTGAGCTAGAAGACAGGACACCTGAAATCGAACTGACAGAAGAACGATAGAGAAAAGAATGGAAAAAATTGAACAAGGTCTCAGGGAATTGAATGATAGCACAAAGCACACAAATATACACATCATGGGTTTCCCAGAAGAAAAGGGAAAGGGGACAGAAAAAACTTAGAAGAAAAAATGACCAAAACTTTCCCTACTCTTATGAAACACATAAATATACATATCCAAGAAACGCAATGTACTCCCAACAGAATCAATCCAAATAGACCTACCCCAAAACACATACTAATCTGAATGTCAAACCCCAAACATAAAGATAATTCTAAAAGCAGTGAGAGAAAAGCAATTCATCTCCTACAAGGGAAGCCGAGTTCTCATTAGAAATCGTGGAGGCAAGAAGGCAATGGTATGATATTGACAGTATTGAAAGAGAAAAACTGCCAGACAAGAATTCTTTATCCGGCATAACTGTCCTTCAGAAATGAGGAAGAGTTTAAAATATTCACAGATAAACAGAAACTGAGAAAGTTTTTAACAAGAGAACTGTCAAACAAGAAATACTAAAGGGAGTTCTGCAAGCTGAAAAGAAATGGCAGGACAGAGAATCTTGGAGGAGAGTGTAGAAATAAAGATCATTAGTAAGCGTAACTAAAAAGGTTAAAAAAAAAAAAAAAATAAGATGACATATAAAAGCCAAAGAATAAAATGATTGAGGTAAGTACTGCCTTTATAGAAATAACATTGAATGTTAATGGATTAAAAGTCCCAATGAAAAGACACAGATTGGCAGAATGGATTGAAAAATAGATATGATCCAGCTATAACATGTCTACAAGAGACTCACCTTAGACCCAAGGATATAAATAAAGTCTATAAACAGTAATGATAAAGAGCTGGGGTAGCTATTCTAACATCAGACAAAATTGATATTAAATGCAAAACTGTTAATGAGACAAAGAAGAACATTATATATTAATTGAAAGAACAATCCGTCAATAAGAAATAGCAATCATAAATATTTATGCACCTAACAAGAGTGGCCAAAAATACATAAGGCAAACACTGGCAAAACAGAAGGGAGAAATAGATGTCTCTACATTAATAGTTGGAGACTTCATTACACCACTGTCATCATTAGATAGAATATCTAGGCAGAGGATAAGTAAAGAAACAGAGAATTTGAATAATATGATAAATGAACTAGACTTAACAGACATACACAGAACATTGCACCACAAAACAGCAGGATATACATTCTTAAGTGCTCATGGGTCATTCTCCAGGGTAGACTGCATGTTGGATCACAAAACAGGTCTCAGTAAGTTTAAGAGGATTGAAATTATACAAAGCACTTTCTCTGGTCATGTGGAATAAAGCTGAAATCAATAACAGATGAAGAACTGGAAAATTCAGAAATATATTAAAATACATGGATATTTCCAAAACAATCAGTGGGTCAAAGAAGAAATTGCAAGAAAAGTCAGTAAATATCTCAAGACAAATGAAAACAAGAACACAGCATATCCAAATTATGGGATGCAGTAAAGGCAGTGCTCAGAGGGAAATTTATAACACTTATATTAAAAAGGAAGAGCTAAATCCAAGACCTAACTGCACACCTGGAGAAACTAGAAAAAGAACAGCAAACTAATCCCAAAGCAAGCAAAGGAATGAAACAGTAAAGGTTAGAGCAGAAATAAATGAAATTGAGAATAAGAAACAAAAGAGGGGAGCAGATGTGGCTCAAGTGGTTGAGCGCCTGCTTCCCACATGGGGGGTCCAGGTTCAGTCCCCGGTGCCTCCTAAAACCAAAAACAAAACAGCAAGCAAACAAACAAAAAAACCAACTCAGGGGGAGGTGGAGAGAGAGAGAGAGAAAGAAAGAAAAGGGAGGGAGGGAGGAAGGAAAGGAAAGGAAAGAAAGGGAAAGGGAAGGGAAAGGGAAGGAAAGGGAAAGGGAAAGGAGAGAATCAACAAAATTAAAAGTTGTCGGGAGAAGATGTAGCTCAGTGCCTGCTTCCCATGTTTGAGGTCCTGAGTTCAATGCTTAGTACCTCCTAAAAAAATAAAAATAAAAATAAATTGTTTCTTTGACAAGATCAATATAGTTGACAAGCCCTTAGCTAGACAGACAAAGAAAAAAGAGAAAAGATGCAATAAATAAAATCAGAAGTGAGAGGGGCAAGTACTACTGACCCGAGAGTAATAAAAAAGATTGTAAGAGGATTCTATGAACAACTGTATGCCAACAAATTTAGGCAACTTGGATGAAATGGACAATTTCCTAGAAACACATAAACAACCTACACTGACTCTAGAAGAAATAGATGACCTCAACAAACCAATCACAAGTAAAGAGATTGACTCAGTCACCTAAACCTCCCAACAAAGAAAAACCCAGGACCAGATGGCTTCACAGGTGAATTCTACCGGTCATTCCCAGAAGAATTAATACTAATCCTGCTCAAACTCTTCTAACAAATTGAAATGGAGGGAACACTACATAACTCATTCTATGAGGTCTAAATCACCCTAATACCAAAGCCAGATAACGATACTAAAAGAAAACCACAGACCAATCTCTATAATGAATATAGATACAAAATCCTCAAGAAAATACTTCCAAATCAAATCCAATAGCACATTAAAAAAGTATACACCATAATCAAGTGAGTTTTATCCCAGATATGCAAGGGTGATTAAACACAAGAAAATGAATTAATGTAATACACCACATTAACAAAGTGAAGGGGAAAAGCCTCATGATCATCTTGAATGATGCAGAAAAGGGATTTGACAAAATTCAGCATCCTTTCATGATAAAAACCTTTCAAAAGATAGGAACAGAAAGAAACTTCCTCAACATCATAAACGGCATATATGATTAACCCACAGCTAACATCATCCTCAATTACCAAAAACTGAAAGCTTTCCCTCTAAGACTGGGAACAGGACAAGAATGCCCACTGTTACCACTGTTATTCAACATTGTGCTAGATTTCTAACTAGAGCAGTTAGACAAGAAAAAGAAATAAAAGGCATCCAAATCAGAAAGGAAGAAGTAAAAGAAATCAGAGAAGACCTAAGTAAGTAGAACAAAATTCTGTGTTCATGGATTGGAAGAATAAATATCATTAAGATGTCAATTCTACCCAAATTGATTCATAGATTCAATTCAATCCAATCAAAATTCCAACAGCCTACTTTGCAGAAATGGAAAAGCCAATTATCAAATTTATATGGAAGGATAAGGGACCCTGAACAGCCAACAACATCTTTAAAAGGAAGAATGAAGTTGGAGGACTCACACTTCCTGACTTTAAAGCATATTACAAAGCTGCAGTGGTCAAAACAGCATGGTGGTGGCATAAAGATGGTTACACTAATCAATGAAGTTTAATTGAATACAGAAAAAGACCCCTTACATCTATGATCATTTGGTTTTTGACAAGGCTGCCACATCCACTCACAGAGACGTAACAGTCTCTTCAACTAGTGTTGCTGGGAGAACTGGATACCCATATCCAAAAGAATGAAAGAGGACTCCTATCTCATACCTTATACAAAAATTAACTCAAAATGGATCAAAGACCTAAATAAAAGAGCCAGGATCATAAATCTCCTAGAAGAAAATACAGGAAGCATCTTCAAGATCTTGTAGTAGGTAGTAGTTTCTTCACCTTTGTACCCAAAGCACAAGCAAAGAAAAAATAAATGGGACTGCCTCTAAATTGAATGCTTTGTGCTTCAAAGGACTTTTTCAAGAGGATGAAAAGGCAGCCCACTCAATGGTAGAAAATATTTTAAAATCACATATCCCATAAGGTTTTAATATCCAGAATATATAAAGAAGTCCCATAACTTGGCAATAAAAAGACAAGCAACCCGATTTAAAAATGGGCAAAAGACTTGAATAGACATTTTTCAAAAGAGGAAATACAAATGGCTAAAAATCACTTGAAAATGTGCTCAACATCATTAAGCTGTTAGGGAAATGCAAATCAAAACCACAGTGACATATCATTTCATACCTACTAGAATAGCCACTATTTAAAAAACAGAAAGCTACACGTGCTGGAGAGGATAGCAGAGGTTCTTAACCTTTTTTGTTCCACGAACCCCTTTGCCAGTCAGGTGAAAACCACGGACCCTTAACTAAGTCCACACTATACTGTGTATTATTTCATAAACCCACACCAACATATCCCCACAAGAATAATATTTTTTTGAATTTCAATTCAAGCTCACAGACTGCTTGTTAAGAATCCCTGATGTAGAGAAATAGGAACACTTATTCACTGTTGGCAGAAATGTTGAATAGTACAGCCGCTCTGGAAGGCAAGTTTCACTGTTCTCAGGAAGCTAAAAATAGAATTGCCATTTGATCTAACAATTCCACTACTAGGTATATACCCTAAATAACAAAAAGCAGGGACATAAACAGACCTTTGCATACCAATGTTCATAGTGGGATTATCCACAGTTGTCAAAAGATGGAAACAACCAATGAATGGATAAACAAATGCAGTGTATACATACAATGGAATATTATTCAGCTGTAAGAAGAAATGAAGTCCTGATGCATGCAACAATATGGATGAACCTTGAGGACATTATATTGAGTGAAATAAGCCAGACACAAAAGGACAAATATCATATGATTTTACTAATATGAACTAAATATAATAAGCAAACTCATGGAGTTACTATCTAGAATATAGAAGGTGGGTAGAGAATGAAGAGCTGATGCTTAATTTGTACAGAATTTTTAATGCTACTGTTGATTGTAAATGTTTGGAAATGGATAGGCATGACTGTAGCACATTATTGTGAGTGTAATTAACAACAATGAATTGTGGTTGAAAGGGGAAGTAGGGTTTTATATATGTCACAAGAAGGAAAGCTAGAGGATGAAACATGGGACTGTATAGCATAGTGAACCCTGTTGTGGACAGTGAATGTGGGGTTAATGGTACAAATATAAGAATGTTCTTCCATGAACTAGAGCAAATGTATGTCACTATTACAAGGTGTTAATAATAAGGTGGTATATGGGAAAAAATATCCCTAATGCAAACTATGGACTATAGTGAACAGTGATATTTTATTATTCTTCCATCAGTTTTAACAAAGTTACCATACCAATGCTAAGTGTCAATAATATGGGGATATTAGGGGATGGGGTTATTCTTTTTGAAGTAATGAAATGGTCCAAAATTGATTGTAGTGATGAAAGCACATCTCTGTGATTATATTGAGACCCACTGATGGTACACTTTGGATGGATTGTATGATGTGTTTATAAAACTGCTTTTTAAAAAATGGTCCAAAATATGCTCATGAAGCTAAAGGAAAACTTGGACAAAGAACTAAAGGAAATCTGGAAAATAATAGATGAACACAAAGAGACTATCAAAAGAAAGATGGAAATTATGAAAAGGAACCAAACAAAACTGAAGTCTAACAGAAATTTAAAATTCCATTGAGAGGTTCAACAGCAGATTGAAGCGGGCAGAAGAAAGCACCAGTGAACTTGAAGTTAAAATGATTGAAATCATTCAGTCTGACAAGCAGAAAGAAAGAACAATATAGAGACGTGAACAGGGCATGAAAGACCTGTGCGGCACCATCAAGCCTACCAATAAATGCGTTGTGGAAGAAAAGAAAAGGAGCCAGAAAGAATATTCAAACAAATAATGTCTGAAAACTTCCCAAATTTAACGAAAAACATGAACATACACATCCAAGAAGCCCAACAAACCCCAACTGGATAAACTTGAAGAGAACCCCACACTCAGACACATTACAGTCAAACTGTTAAATGCCAGAGACAGAGGGAATTCTGAAAGCTGCAATAGAAAATCATTGTGTATGTACAAAGGAGCCCCAAGAAGATTAAGTGCCAATTTCTCATCAGAAACAATGGAGACAAGAGGCAGTAGAATGAAATATTAAAAGTGCTGAAAGAAAATAATTGTCAACCAAGAATTTTATATCAAGTGAAACTCTTTCAAAAATGTTGGTGACAGGTGTAATAGGGGGACATTTTCGGAACTTGGGAATCATCTGAATGACATTACAACAACAGATATAGGCCATTATATATCCAGCCATAACCTACAGAGTCTAATGGGAGAGAGTGTAAACTACAATGTAAAGTATAATCCATGCTTAGTGGCAGTGCTCCAAAATGTGTTTATCAATTGCAATGAATGTACCACACTGATGAAAGATGTTGCTAATGTGGGAAAATGTGGGGTGGGGGGGGAGCAGGGCATATGGGAATCCCCTATATAGTCTCTGTAACATTTATGTAATTGAAGTATCTTTTAAAAAATAAAAAAAGGGGGAAAAAAATGTTGGTGAGGTTAAGATATTCCCAGATGAACAAAAGCTGAGGGAGTTCGTCATCACTAGACCGGCCCTAAAAAACAATTCTAAAGAGCATTCTTCTTATTGAAAGGGAAGGGCACTATATAGTAGATCAAAAAGGAATAAAGAAATAAAGATCTCCAGTAAAGGTAACTACATGGTGCATTATAAATGTCAGTGCTATTGTATTGTATTTTTGGCATGTGACTCCACTTTTTACTTCTTACATATTCTAAAATGCGGATGCATAAAAAATAATAATAAATGTATAGTCTTGGACACAAGACATATAAAGATATAATTTGTAACCAGTACAACAAAATGGTGGAGGGATAGAGTGGTATAGGACCATAGTTTGTGTATGCTATTAAAGTTAAGTTGATATCAAATCAAACATGATTGTTATAGGTTTAGGATGTTAAATTTAAGTCCCATTATAACCACAAAGAATATATCTGAATAAATATACATGATCAGGAAATAAGAAAGGACTCAAAATGTTTCATTACAAAAAAACAAATAAATATGACGGTCGACAGTAATGGAAGAATTAACACCAATTCTGCTCAAACTCTTGCAAAAAAAGTTGATAAGGAGGGAACACTTCCTAACTCATTCTGTGAGGCCAGCATCACTGTAATACCAAAGCCAGAGAGAGATATCAGAAGGAAAGAAAATTACAGATCAGTTTCCCCTCAGGAATATAGATGCACAACTCCTCCACAAAACAACTAGTAACCCTTGAGAAGGGGGAGCTGATGCTGAATGTATGTAGAATGTTTAATAAGGGGGATTGTAAATGTGGGGAAATGGTTAGAGTTGATGGTAATACATTATAGTGAGTATAATTAACACTGACGATTTATAAATGTGATTGTGACTGAAAGTGATACTCCAGGGAGGTTAATGTCAATTGAAAAACAGCTAGAGGACAACCTAGGGACTGTATTACATAGTCACTTTGGTGGTAGATTCAAAAATGTTCCTCTGTTAAAAGGTGCTAAGAATATAGAGATACATGGGAAAATACAACTAATGTAACTTATAGACTATAGTTAACAGTAACATTGTAATATTTTTACAGCAGTGGCAAAGAAGGTACTGTATCAATGCTAAGGATCAATAATGCAGGGGTATAAGGGGGAGGGGATTTTTCCTTTTGGAGTAATGAAAATGTTCTGAAATGAGCTGAGCTGATGACAGCACAACTCTGATGAAACTGAGATCTACTTAGTGTACACTTTGGATGGATTATACAAGGCAGGGGACTGTGTAACACAGTGAAATCCATGGTGAATGATAGACTGTGGTTAACAGTACAAATATAAGAACGTTCTCTCATGAACTATAACAAACGTACAATACTAACATATGATGTTAATGATTGGATAGTTTGTGGGGAAAAACACACCAGATATAAGCTATGGACTTATAGATAGCAGTAATATTATGACACTGTTATTTCATCATTTATAGCAAATGTGTCACAACAACGTAAGGTGTTGGTGGTGGGACAGTGTATGGGAATCCTGTATGGTATGTATGATAGTTAACTCATAACTTCTCAAATTAAAAAATATATATATACTAGCATCCTGAATCCAACAACACAAAAGATCTGTAAACCATGATCAGGTGGGATTTATCCCAGGAATGCAAGAGTAATTCAATATAAAATCAATTAATGCCATATACCACATTACTAGAACAAAGGGAAAAAACACATCATCTTTTCAGTTGATGCCTAAAAGGTATTTGACGTAATCCAGCAACCTTTCCTAATAAAATTTTTCAGAAAACTAGGAATAGCAGGAAGCATCCTTGGCATGACAAAGGGCATATACAGAAAGCCCATAGCCAACATCATACTCATTGGGGGAAAGACAGAATGCTTCTCCCCTAAGACAAGGATGCCTGTGTCACCACTATTATTCAGCATTGTACTGGAAGTTCTAGCCAGAGCAATTAGGAAAGAAAAGGAAATAAAGGGCATCCAAATTGGAAAGGAAGAAATAAAACTTCCCCTATTTGAAGGTGACATCCTATATGTAGAAAATCTTGAAGAATCCGTAATAAAGCTACTAGAGCTAATAAGTGAATTCAGTGAAGTAGAAGGATAATGATCAAGTTGCTAAAATCAGTGATGTTTCTGTATACTAGTAATGAGCAATCTGAAGCTAATCAAGGAAAAAAAAAAGCTTACTATAGCAACTAAAAATTCCATTTACAATCAAGTATCTAGGAATAAATTTAGCTAAGGATGTAAGGAGTTTTCCGCAGAAAACTACAAAACATTGCCGAAAGAAATAAAACTTAAATAAATGGACATTCCATGTTCATGGACTATATAAGAGTAATTTTTGTTAAGATGTCAATTCTACCCATTTACAGATTCAACACAATCCCAATCAAAATTCCAACCAGTCTTTTTTTTTTTTTCCCAATAATGGAAAA
>JAQZBX010039265.1:0-23097 GCA_029593785.1 Cabassous unicinctus
AATTTATGAAAAAAAATAATAGCATGGACTTTACTGAAGTTCATTTACTGAAAATAAATACTTCTGTTTTACTAAAAGCTCTGTAACAGGAATGAAAAATCAAGATATACACAGAGAAAATGCCTGAGAAACCCATATCTGATAAAGGTCTTTTACATAATGTGTAGAAATCATATCTTAAAGCTCAAGAATAAGAAAATGAACAAGTCAGTTAAAAATCAGCAAAAGGTCTGAAGAGACACCTCATCAAAGAAAATTTGCAGATGGCAGAAAAAGAATATGAAAAGTTGGTCAACATCATTTGTATTCATGGAATTGGAAATTAAGAAAAGATACCACTGCACATGTCTGGGAATGTCTAAAAGTCAAAAGAAACTGATAAGACCATCTGCTGTGAGGAGGCAGCACCACAGCACCTACACCACTGCTGGGGGAAGCCACAAGGGTGCAGCCACTGTGGAGCTCAGCTTGACAGTTTCTAACAAAGCTGTACCTAGTCTTTCCATACAAAGCAGCTGAAGTGCTCTTATGCACTTATCCAACCAATTTGAAAATCCAGGTCCACAAAAACCCTGCACTTGAATGTCCATAGAAGCTTCATTCACATTAGCCAAAGAATAGAAGCAACCACATGTCCTTCAATATATATAAAATAATATATAAATAATAATATATAAAAAATGTGGAATAGCCATATGATGGAATATTATTGTTTGCTTTTTTTCAAAGAAAATGTCTCATTTAGCTCTATATTCTCTGAAATCATCTCATCTAAAGTTTTTACTCAAATTTTCAATTATATTTAAAATACACAAATGCATTCTCTTTCCTATATTCACCTTCTTCTTACAGAAGTCTGTTCTATGTGTGGTAATGAAATTTTTGCTTTGATTATTCTTTATTATTCCTTCTTTATAACTTATTAAAATTTAATAATTTTTATAATAACTTGTTATAAGATTTTTTATTCTATGCCTTCCTGTATTCCTAGTTCATTTTCTATCCAAGTATTTGTTTATCCTTATTGGGGTATCCACATTATGGTTTGCTTATTTCCTTAAAGTTTGCAATATAGGCAGTGTTTGATAATTAGCAAAAAGTCACAAAGAAATTGGTTAGAGAATCTTTACATGTTCTCAAGGTTTTGAGACTTATCAAAAGATCTGGAAGAAACCCATGTTTAGCCACAGTCATATTACCTTTTATAAATCTCATATTGGTCACTTTTAATAGAAATGCATTTTATCACTTCCTGGAAGGCAATGATGAGACTGTTGTCACCAACCTGGACTCTCTATGGTGGAGAAAAAACGTCCATGTCCCTAAACACTAAAGCATTGCCACCTAACTGAAGTAAAAAGGAAATTTACATTACACCCATGGAGTAAAGAAAGGGTTTTCTAACAATTCTCCTGGAGTGGGGAAGGATATTAAGCAATTTAGGTGCAAATAAAATACTTTTTAATAAATCCAGTTCTTCTAGAAGGAGATCAAAACCTTGTACATCATCCTTCCCCAGGACACTTGAGTACCTACAAGACCACTTTCCCCTGCAGAGTCTGCCCATTTACATGAGAACAGTGGGCAGCTTCTGAGTCTGAGAATCCAGTTAATGGTGTCATCAACTCAGGTCCTGGAGGCTGAATTCACAGGCAGAGATCTGGTCTGGAGCCATCTGTTTCTGCTCTTCTTTGGGAAGGCACGGTTGGGAAAATTTGTGGATCAATGGAGGTCAATTCTCCTGCTCATTGGGACCAAGCTCATACAGCCAGCCAGACTTGGGGCCAAGGATCCTGTGAATGGTGAGAGGCCCTTGCTCTGTGGGAACAGAGCAGGCCAGGTGAGGTCTCTGTTTGGGGTGCCCCCTGCTTAGGGCTTTCTCCATCCTTCACATTCTTGCTCTGTGCCCACTTTCTGATGGTGCTGAACCTGCCTCTCTTTGAAGGTGCCTACAGTCCTGGGTTCCTATAATCTGGGAGTAATTTTGATGTGCTCTCTACCCTTTTCTCCCATTCTAAGCTAGGAATGAGACTCTTTCCAATTATAACTAGTTATTTCATGGCAGGCATACCTCTAAGATTTGTTACAGGTGAATTCATTTTCTTACATTGAGGTTGGGATAAGACTCTTAACTTTATCTTCTCCTGTGTTGGAGACCCTGGGGAAAGGTTATTTGGTGAACTGAACTGAGCCAGACACAGTCTTTGTGCTTTGCAGTCTCTGTGTCTTGCAGCCTTCACACTGTCCTATGGGGTGGGGGCAGCTCTAGCTCTCTGTGCTCAGACTGCAGAATCACCCCCCCCTCCGAGTCACAGGTCTAGATGATGGCAGGGCTGGAGCACAGGATAAGCAGGACCAGGCTCAACAGTTCTCCTCCACCCAGCACTAGGTCACCAGGAAAGTGAGTGACTGTCACCAGCTCAGCCTCTTGAACCCACAGGGATGCCATATGCAAATTACCCTGGGGCCTCACAGAAGAAATCCTTGTCACAGGCTGGGCCTGTGTGGTGGGTCTTCATCCTCCAGATGCCCATGAAGATGCTGGGGCTCCTCCTCTGCCTGATGGCAACTCCCCTTGGTGAGGCTCTTGGGGGTTCAGGGGTTCACAGGGGCTTGATAGTGGGGTGGGGTAAACTCACAATGACTCTCCTTTTCCCCAGGTGTCCTGTCTAAGCTCACCCTGAAGGAGTCAGGCCCAGGTCTGGTGAAGCCCTCACAGACCTTTGCCCTCACCTGCTCTGTCTCTGGGGGCTCCATAAACAGTTATGACTGGAATTGGATCCACCAGCATCCTGGGAAGGAGCTGGAGTGGATGGGGTACTGGTAACAGACAAGAAGCCCAAGGTATAACCCAGAGTTCCAAGGCCACATCTCCATCACTGCTGACACATCCAAGAAAGAGTACTATCTGCAGCTGAGCTCCATGATTGCAGAGGACATGGCCACTTATTACTGTGCTAGAGACACAGTGAGGGGAAGGCAGCAAGAGCCCAGACACAAACCTCCCCTGCAGGAGGAAGATGTGATGCAGGAGGCACATAGGCCCAACAAGGACAGGACTCAGCCCAGGAGCATGTGCAGGGAGGAAAATGGTTTCCTGTCAATTCTGGAGCCTCCTCTCCCCTGAGCCTATTTCCCTGAAATTTTGTCTTCCCCTTCCCTGGGTTCTCCTTCATTTCAGTCCCCAGTGCAATGCCAGGCAGATTCAGAGCAACAATTATTTCACATCAAGAAGGAAGTGAGACCAATGCCCCCCCATCCATCCCCTCACTTATGTCTTTGACTTAGATCCTAGTGTGACCTTACATAGCTCATTTTAACTAGTAACTCAAACATGACCTGCAACTCACAATTAATCCATGTCAAATAATGGCATTCTTTTCTTTCTTAATATTAAACTTAAGTTATGGAAAGATGAATAATTAATCATGCCATTTTTTTCTTTGTAAATAGATTTTACTTGTTTAAAGGTTTAGATTTACATAAAGACTGAGAAAATATGCAAACTTTCTTAGATCCAACAGCCATTTTTGCCTACTGTTAACCACTTATATAACCAAAACTGTTGCCATTAATAATAATATTAATAATTTATAGACTTGTATATTTTTAAAAATGTCCCTTGATTTGTTTCACAAGGTTTTCTCATGATTGCACTGTGGTAAGCATTTGGGTAAGAGTGCCACAGAGGTTCAGAGCTTTTCCCCTGTGTCATACTAGGCGGCACTTGACATAAACATGACTCAGTACTGGTGATGATGAATTCCTTGTCTTGCTTAAGGTGGTGGCTTCCACCAGAAGTGTAAAGTTACTATTTGTCCCTTCACATACTCTATTATTTGGAGTTGGGCCAATGAGTCCAGTGCATACTCAAGAAGATGGGATTTAAGCTTCACTTCCTTCCTCCGGTTGCTTGGGGGAATCTGTATATTTTATTTGAAATAATGGCATGTTTTCTTAGATTTTTATTTTATACTTTGGGTTAAAACTAATAAATTATTTATTTTGATGTTCAAATTGTTCTAGCTTTGGCAAGTAGGAGCTCTTTAGGGCTAGCTTATCTCCCTGTGACATGTCCTAATCAAGGTGTATGTGTGTGTGAATGTGTGTGTAAGTAAATGTGTGTTATGTATGCTTGTGTATTTCCATTTGTCCTGTTTAACATGGTTTCAGGTTCTTAGATCTGTGGTTTTCTATCTCTCAATAAGTTTTGAAACATTTGGCCATTAATTCTTCAAATATGTATTCTTCCTTCTTTCTTAATTTCTCTTGAGATTCCAGTTACACTTTTAATACACAATTTGGTATTGTCCACAGAATTGGATAATATGTCATGATTTTTATACTCAATTTGGGTAAATTAATATCCTTGTTTTCAGATTCACACTTTTTTTGACAACTGAGACATAGCTACTGAAGTGTGTGCCAAATATATTGTTCAATTTTTTTACTCTTTTGCTTTTTTCTTTCTTTCCATTTGAGTCTTTATTATATTTTCCATCTTTCTGATGAAGTTATCCATCTTATCCTTCCTTCTTTTTCTCCTTCTTTCCTCCCTCCATCCCTCACTCCATCCCTCCTTTCCTTCATTCCTATATGGATGAAAATATAATTAATAAAAATATAAAATTTCAAAGGATATAGTAGTGAGCATTTTAATTCTTCTGAATTCACATTAAATTTTCAGATTTATATTGTCTTAAATAATAATGGATTATATGGAGAGAGGCACAGAAATGCTCAAGAAATATCTAAAATACAGTATAAATAGTACATCTGGAAGAAGGTTCAAAGATATTATATCAAGATGTGTTTGCAGAAAAAGGATTTTTAGAACAATGTATATAGAGGTATGTAATGTTTATACATGCATTTAGAGAAAAACTGATAATAAATATTAAAACATGCTAAAAGCAATTTTTGATGGATGATACCATGAATGTAATTTCTTAGGTTTTTCTAGGAATGTTTTATCTTTTAAATTCACTAAAATAGCTGTGTTGCAATGATAAATAATCAATGAATTTTATTTTGAAAGTGAGATGTTCTGATTTTCCATATCCCAATTCCTACCCTTTTACAGGATCAGTTTCTGTTACTGAGCAAGACTTACTTAGCTTATAGCAATGCCTTGAGTCATGACACACAGAGGCAAGAAGGGAGGATCTAGCATTCCTGCAGCTCCCACTCTTTTCAGAGCCATTGTGAGGCTAATTTTCTCACAGAATGTCTCAGAATGCAGCATTCTACTTTGTGGCCCTGGACACTCCAACTTTCCCAGGGTCAGCACAGCCATGTCTTGGCTGGGGGAGTTGGACCCCATCCCTTTCACAGAAAAGCCCACAGCCATAGAGGGGGTAAGCAGTATGGATTGTAAGTAGCCCCCATTGCCCTGAGCCCACCATGCATTTAGAGAAACACAGTTTATCTTCAGATTAAGGGAAACCTCCATGCTCAAGATGCATGTTTTGGAGAAATATCATGAATATGCCCCAAAAGGAGTCTCTGGCCAACTATCATTAATTTCTTGGCCCAGAAATCTCAGGTCATGGCCCAGATGCTGGCTCAGGCCAACTCTCCCATTCAGAAACACAAGTTAAGTTTAGTTTTATAAAAATATAGAGAACACAGGAACATGAGATTTTTACAATTTTATTTCAGAGTGAGAATCATCATTCTTTCCAAAGAAACTGATTTTAGACCAGCCAATGACCCCCAGCTCCACTCATGTGCTATGGTAGGATTCCTGCATAACTTACATTCATCTCTAAATTTGTATTTGTTTGCCATCTCTTTTATTGTTCTGTTTTCTCAGATACTCCTAGGTATTGCCTATTTTTGACACAGGAATTGGGAGGTTGACTTTTTTCTATTTCTTTTTATTTTCATTCTCCTTATCTTCCACTAGAATTTCTTCCATTTTTGTGATTTTGACAGTTGTGATAAATTATACATTTATGGCCATCCCATTGGGTTATGTAGTTATCAATGATAGCTAATAATGAACAACCACTCTAAAATATGTTACTGATTCTTGACTCTGTGTCACTATTTGAGTCTCAATTATACTTTATAATTCCTTTATATGCCTTTATTCTTATGCCAAAATTTGGGCTTAAACAACCTTCATGTCAATGACAGTCTCTTCAATACTCTATTTTTCAGGGAAACTGTTATAATGCAAAAAGCTTTTTCAGAGGAGGACATGGGTACTGTTTCTCACCTGCCCAACAACAGCCATCCCTGTTGAATGGTGCCTTATATATCTTATAGATATGCCCCAGGTGAGCCTCCTCCCATGCATGCCCCATCAATGACACCCCACACCAACCATCCACCCCTGCCACATTTGTAACCCTTCTGTGACCCAAAACTTCTTGAAAAATGAAGCCAACAAAATAACCAAAAAAGTTAAGAATATGATATAATGACAGATTTTAAAATGACCAAAAAGTGCAAAAAATTAATAGTAATTTGAAACAATAAAAAAATTAAAAATTAATTTTTAAAAATTAATTTTGCCTTATGTCTTTCCTCTCTGTTAGATCTGTAGTCTTGTGTGGAAAGTGACATTTTTTCCATTATTCCCCCAGTGTCTTTCTTTTTTTTTTCATTTTATCTTCAATGAATCTTTACCTTATAGAAAAGTCACTTAGAGAATATAGGGAATCCCCATATACACAACATCCTCCCCCTTTTCCTCTTTCCCCTTTTAATAACATTTTACATATGAATGGTACATTTCTTACAATTGATATACAAATAATGAAGCATTGCTGCTTACCATGGTTAATGATTTATATTATGGTTTATATATTGGACCATACATTTTTATAAATTTTGATGAAATTTAACATAGCTTGTATCCATCATTGCAAGATCATTTGGAACAATTCCAATGCCCCCAAATTACCCCATGTTCCATATAGTCTATTCCTCCCTCCCTTTCCCCTCAGGACCCATGGCAACCACCAAGCTTCACTCCTTGAAAAACAAGATTCATTATTGCTTACAACAACATTGAAGGTATGACATACTGGCTTGTCCTCCTCTCTTAGGCACTGCCTATGCTTTTGACAGACTCCCACCCCTCTATTTGAGAGCATAGCAGGACTCTCCAAGATGGGATGCCAGCACATTCCCATTCACTGTGTGGGGCTCCACCCACAGATACAATGCACTATGACAGGATGAACGCTCACATACTCCCTGGATGCCTGCCCCAGGTGAACCCTGTCCCACATGGCCCCCACATTCAACACCCTACACCAATAACCTTTCCCTGCCGTTTTTGCCAGAAAAACATTCCCAACATTGTAGTTTCAACCACATACCTTCAAATCCCTAGAGTTCATCTCTTCAACCTCTGACCCTTCCTCCAGTTCCATGGACATGGCACCTTCTCACACTACCCCTGTCATAGACCAGCACTGCCTAACCCAATAACATTTCTGCACCATTGACATGACAATCTTGATCCCTCCACAACAGAAGAGTCAAGGTGTATATTTGGAAGACTTAAAATAGCCTCCATGCTCTCTCCATTGCATGCTCCTTTGATTCAATGACTGAAAATCAAGCAGGTCACAGATGCTGCACTTTCCTTAGGGAAATTTTTTGACATCTTTCAACACACACAAAATAAATTCACCTCATCTCAACATCTCCCAAAATTTCAACTAATTACATCATCAACTCAGACTTCACATCTCATCTAAATCTCGTCACTAGAAAGAATGGCCATGCAGTGTTGGAGGTCTACAACGACAGCACATCTAAATGAAGCCAGTAACTACCTCGAAATAACTCACCACCCACTAGGGTGAGAGACAAACATTACCCACATATCAGCTGACAAATCAGCAAGAAGATATAATAACACTAAAGTTCTAGTAACAAAAACATTATTCAACAATTACTATGGGGAGAGACATATCTTCCCATTCATGTACTGACAATTGACCAAAAAGCTATGAATACTAAATGTGTATTAACCAAATAATATTGATTTGATGCATAGAAGGCAATTTACTGTTATATTTATTCAAAAGTATAAGCATAGTTAGAAATTTCAAAAATCTTCACAAAGTTTCAATAGATAAATCAATGAGAATAGAAGACTTCAAAAACAATGTCAAACAACTTGACCTCCTTGAACTCAAACAAAACAACCACAGCCAACAACAAACATTCCTTTCAAGTATACTCAGTTGTTTCTGAGGGTGAAATGCATCCTTGATTTTTATGTTTTAATAAAATTAATTTCATATGCCCCTTTGAATATCAGTCATCTGGCCACACAATAATAAATTGCAATGGAAATTTTATATAAAACTGAATAACACACCTCAACTCTACAAGGAAAATCAACTGTGGAACTGCTTACACTATCTCCCCACGAGATTTATTAGCACTCTTGAATGTACTTAAAATGGGGTCTCAAAGCTCATGCACTTGTTTGACCATGGTGAACTTTTCTCATGTTACCATTAATGTCCATATGATTTTCTAGGATAAGAGCTATATCTCACTCTCCTCCAAGCCCTTGCATTTCAGTGTAGCCCTCAATGGTGCTTTCCACACTGCTGTGACCTTCTAAGAGAAGGCACACTTCTTTTCTACTGACACCTTAGCTGTGGGAAGTTACTGGCCAAGAGGAATCCCCAAAATTATTTATTGATTGGACTATCAATTCAAGATATTAAGGATGAAAGTAATAGAGATATATATGATGACACAAGGATCTTCCAGGTACCACCAATGTTCCATACTCTTCTTGGTTCCCTGCTAACTGCATTAAGCAAATACCATTGAGTCTCACACAGTTGATCAATGTCTTAGGTTTCTGGGCTTCTAAGATAAATACCACACAATGGCCTAATTCTGGTTATATTCTGTGCAGGACAACCCTCTTTGTGAGGTCTTCTTCACCTAGAAGGGTGTATTATACACAAGAATCTAATGGTTAATGTATTTAGAATAAAGAATGAATTATGCAAATATTCTCACTGCACTGATTTTCTTTTTATCAAGGCAGGCTAAACATTCGCTATATTAGATACCATGCATGTGCCCCCAGACCTTGTTTTCCTCCCTAGGTCTGGTTTTTAGAATGCTGGTGATAAACTAAGCCTGATTTATTATATGACCATCCTGAATGGAAAAAGACTTTACCTCTAGGTATCTTTGGTCAGCCTTAAGAGACATAGCAGGGGGATGGATGTGGCTCAAATGATTGGGCATTCATCTCCCACATGGAGAGAACTTGGTTCAATCACTGGGACCTCCTGGTAAAAATTATAAAAGAAAAACAGAAGTCATGTGGGCCACCAGGCCCCATGCATGGGTGCACCATCAGGCCCCACATGTGGGTGAGACCTCAGGCCCTGCACATGGATGAGCTGCCAGGCCCCAAGTGCATGTGTGCCATCAGGCCCCAAATAAGGGTGTGCCATCAGGCCCTGCAAGCCATGCAACAAGATGATGATATAACAGGAGAGTGACCCAGGAAGAGGCAAGATGAGATATGTCAAAACACCAGTAATTAAGGTGGCATAAGTGGTAGGAAGACTCTCTCACATTGGAGGTTCTGAGGATTGAATCCCAGTGAAAACAGAAGGAGAAGGATGAGAAGAGGGGGCAGGTAACAGACACAGAGATTTGCCCAGTCAATGGACACAAAAACAGCAAAAATGGGGGGCTGTAAAATGGATAAAAGTAAATAAATAAATCCTTAAAAAATATATAGAGGAGTAACATGCAGATTATAGCTAGTAGCAATACTTTGACAATGCTTTTTCATAATTTGTTAACAAATATTTCACAACAATGCAAAGTATTTGTGGTGGGGTGATGTGCAGGAGCCCTGTAAGATGTTATGCATGTTTGTGTTGTAAGTTCACAATGTTTACTGAACACTTATAGTTTATGTATGTTGATGTATGAATAATATACTTCAATAAAGTGTTGAAAAAAGAATGAGTTAATCATCACTCTTCAATTTAATATAACTGTGTAGAAATAACTGCATGGAAATGAGGGAGAAATACAACCTAAATTGAGAGATTTGTTGATGTAGCCTTAAATTGCTACTACAAATCACAAAATGCTTCTATCTGCTTCACACTAAAATCTATCATAAAAATTCAAGGAGGGGCAAAGTAACGGGTTCAGGGACACCAAGGGGTTCACAGAGCTTGGTTCAGCAGCAGCAAGGTGAGATTTCCTCTTTTGTCATAACATTTTCTGTCTTATGCCAGCAAAGGATTCTCCAATAATTCTTGTTTTTTTTCATTGTAATTTCAAATTACAAATGTTTATTAAGAATAGCATTCAATTAAAATTTTAATTTGTCATTTTCAGTAGATTGTTATATATATAAACTATGAAATGAATTCTTAATCCAAATTCTAGGGCTCTGAAAAGATTTTGTTTTTCTACATTCTTTCAGAAATACTAAAGTAAAATACTTGCAACCCACTTGCTGTGCATTCTTTTCATGCAACCTGCTGTGATACAACACTTTAATGATAGGAAACTGACAAATGACACAGTCATCTTCCTAATTTTTTCACAAGTGAAGATATGAAATTCAATCTGTCAACCATTTTGGCAGACATTGCTGATTTGACAACATCAACCTTACAGGCTAAGCAAATATCATGAGATTCTCTAGGCAGTAGTGTCTGGTAATTGCATTGCTTTAAATTTCCTCCTAACTCAACAAGGAAGCAGATGTTCTATTGCTAACACATCCTTCCATACATGGGTTAATTCCATGAAGGAGATGGCCCAGGAGGTAACTAAAAAGCCAATGGCAAACACACCTGCTTCAATGTGTATATATAGATTCACTGTGGGTTTTCTTTAGTTGTACCCCGGGCTTGGAGTGTCTGGGTACAACCATTACTTATGACAGGTCTGAGCACCCTGCTTGGGGTAATGTATGCATAGATGAAGCCCTCCTAATATACCACATTTGCTGGGTTCCCAAACTTTTGGCAACAATATTATTGAAAGCCCCAGGCTAGCAGTCTAAAATGTCTCCCCCATCAGGTGTAAGGGGGGCATATGTTGTAGAAGATTATTCAGAGGAGTAAGCTAGTCCTCGTCAAGAAGCCAAGGGGTGGCCTGCTGGGAAACTCACGGACACATACCAAGTGGCTGTCTCCCAGCCCTTACTTAACCCCTGTCCCTTCTTCTATTCCTCAATGGTATATTTTTTTGCTATCATTCCACAGCCTGAAGCAGATGATATGTCATATGAAAAGTTCTAGCAAAATTGTAACTCCAAAACCGGAAACAGGCAGCCTTAGATGCTAATCAAGGCAGGGATTTTCCATTTAAGGCACCCTCATCCCAAGATGGATAAATCCCAAATTCAAACAGTATATATTGGTCTGCCTTCTCCAGGATATAATGGGGCATGTGGAGGGGCCTTTTATTGAGCTTGATCAGAGCAGTTTTCATCCATCCTGGAGACCAGACATTTTCCCTGGCACTTTTGTCCTCTTTGTGCTGTGTATATAACAAAGAGGTCATTTCCTTCTGGAACCTTTGCTGAGAAAGTAATAAAGAGATCATTTGCTAAAAGCGTCTGCCATGCCCTGATCCTGTATTCCCATGAACTGCTGATGTAACAGCAACCACATGGTCAATCCATCAATATAACTAGTGAACTGGCAGGAAATATCATACTCAACCATTTATGAACTGGAGGTTAGTGTGACCCTTGCAGCATCCAGGAAATTCTAGATAAAGAGCCTAGTAATTTTAGCAAATATCACTGAATTTCATCTTCTGTGTAGTCTTATGATTCCCAAAACCAACTTTGCATCATACAGTAGTTGGGATTAAAGACCATATTCCAGGACTAGATTGCAGGGAATTAAGGACCCTTGTTCTCAAAAATCTAGGGATTTGTGGTCCCATTGCAGTTTGCTTTTTTTGATCAGCTAATTTAGATCCCTGAGGAAGTGGTAACACTGTTCATTGTATCAACCCCACTCAAGCAAAAGTGGCAGAGAAGCTAGAGTCAGTAACTTTTTTCAATCTATCACTTTCATCTTTCCATTCCCAGTATGGTAGCAAAACCAATACGAAAGCCACAAATTGACAGCACTAGCTCTTATCAAGAAAGATATAATTTGATTTCCATAGTAAAAACATAATATAAAGAATATAGAGTTTGCAAAAATAACAACAAATAAATTAACACAAAAAGAAAAAAGAAAACATGGCACATCAAAAGGAAAATAAAATGATTTGGCAGAATACATCCCTGAGAAACTCAATATATTATGACTATTAATTAAAGATGTTAAATCAACTTAAATATCTTCAATGACCTAAATGGATCTATAGAGACAGAAGTAAAGGAAACTGGGAAAATATATTCTGAACAAAATAAATAGGGATTAATAAATAATAGTAATTAATTTTAATTATCCTTAAAAAATGAAGGAGAAATTAAGACATTACTAGATAAATAAAAGCTGAAGGATTTCATTACCATAAGACCTGCCTGACTAGAAATGCCAAAGGTGCTGATTTTGTGATAAACAGGGTAAGCTAAACATTCACTATATTAGAAATCATGCATACATCCCCAGATCTAGTTTTTCTCTCTAGGTCTGGTTTTTGGAATGCTGGTGATAAACTAAGAATGATTTTTATATGACCATCCTGTATGGGAAAAGACTGTAACATTGGGTACCCTTTGTCAACCCTAAGAGAGGAGATGGATGTGACTCTGGTGTCTGGGTGTCTGTCTCCCATATGGAGGGATTTGGGCTCGATCTCTGGGACCTCCCAGTAAAAGTTTTAAAAAAGAGAAACATATAGAAGGCACATGGGTAAATAGGCCCCGTGCGTGGGTGAACCGCCAGGACCCAAGAGCCTCCCAACAAGATGATGATGTAACGAGAGTGACACAACTGAGACCCAAGATGAGATGAACTGAAAAACCAGGAACTAAAGTGGCACAAGCAGTAGGACACCTTTCTCCCACATCAGAGGTGCCAAGGTTCGAATCCCAGTGAAGACAGGAGGAGAAGGATGATAAGAGAGGGCAGGAAACGGACACAGAGTGACCCAGGAAATGGACACAGAAACAGCAAAAGTGGGGAGGGGTAAAAATGGATAAATGTAAATAAATAAATAAATCCTTAAAAAATGTATAGGGGAGGAAGATAGGGACTATAGTTAGTAGTAATACTTTGATGATGCTCTTTCATGATTTGTTAACAAATGTTTCACAAAAATGCAGGGTGTTTGTGGGGGGGTGATGTGTGGGAGCCTTGTATGATGTTATGCATGTTTGCTTTGTAAGTTCACAATGTTTACTGAACACTTATAGATTATGTATGTTCATGTATGAATTACAAACTTCAATATTTTTTTTAAAGAAATGCCAAATGTGGACCTTAAAGCTGAAATAAAAAGGACATTAAAGGTGATATGAAAGCATAAGAAGAAATAAAAACATTGGCAAAGATAGCTATATTGGTATATATAAAAGCTGTGGTATTTACTTTGGATTTTTTAACTGCTTTCCTCCCCACATGACATAAAAGGCAAATATGTAAAACCATAATTAAAATCTATGTTAAAGGGCATACAATAGGATGGGCCAGTTGCAGCAGGCAGATGTGCAGTCTGGGTGCTTTGGTTATGCCTGGAGGAGCCCACACTGCTGCCCTGTGCCCCACATGGCCCTGGCAGCCAACACCTGGAGACAAGCCAGTCTGTCCATGCCACTGAAGTGTTGCACTTGAGGCTGGAGCTGACCATAGCCATGCTGTCTTTGGCAGAAAAGGAGCTGTTGTACACTGCAGTGGGCACATGGAGCATGCTGCAGAAGCCTAACTACTTCCTGGTGTCTCTGGCAGGAGCCAGTGGAGACATTTGGGTTGCTTGCCATCCCGTTTGCCATCACTATCAGCCTGGGTACATGCAGTGATTTTTTTTTTTGAACTTTACATTTTATTTGATTTTAATTTAATTAAATTTAAAAATTCATACATGACTCAGTTATTGCAAACTTTTTAATTGTGTCTGAAACCACTTGGATATATGAATCTACCTTTTCATAAGCAAATTTTATGAAATCTAAATACAAATCAAATACATCCAATAAAATTTTAGCATTTGAATTGTGATGTTCCATAATTATAAAGTATACATTGGATTTTGAAATCTTTTTATGAAAAATTCTATAAACTATATCATTAATAATTTTCATTAACATATTAATTACAGGTTGAAATGGCAAAATTTTGTTTATATTGGGATAAATAAATTATTAAAATTAATCTCATCTGTTTCTTTTTACTTTTTTAAATGTAACAACTATAAATTCTTAAATTCCATTATGTGGCTCACATTAAATTCCCACTGGACAAGGCTGGTCTACGTTAAAAAAATTTTTTTGAAGAAGGGAGGTAAGCAGACATGACAGTGCTGTGCCCAGCCAGTTAACGGAAGGATAAAAGTCTCTGGAAAGTGAATCTGGTTCCCCCTTAGAGGATATGGATGGACATTATATGAAAGAATTCAATTTATTCCCCCCTTAGGAAAGGAGTGAAGTGGAACACTTTTTACAGAACGAAATTTAGCACCCAGACAATGAGGTTAAATGTGGAACCTTTATTAGTGGCCAGGCAGGGCTCCCTCCAGCAGTATGGAGAGAGGCAACTCCGGCTTCCAGTGGTGGGTTTTTAAGGGGGAATTTAACAAGGTCAGCATGATTAGGCAACTTTTTCATGCCAAGATACCAGATTGGTTAATTAAAATAAAGCATCAATTTTCTCGTGCCAGAGAGGGTGATTGGCAGCTTCAAACATACATTTTAAATGCATATCTGTTTTATCTATAACCAGCAGAGCAAGCTAGCAAGCAATATTACAGAAGCTAATGTTTGCAGTAAGCATCGGCATTAAGGGGGTTGGGGATAATCTTTACTGGGGGTGGTTTGATCATTCTATGGTGCCGTGATCTGTCAGGCCCGGATGTATGCCTGGGGTAGTGTCCAAGCAAATTTTATGGGCTTTAGGAATTTCTTTCAGTGTTACCTTGTTTAAAATCTCCATTATATTGGTGAAGCAGGAAACTTGGCACCTGGCTGGTGCTGTCCCTGAGGGCACTAAAGGTCTTAGCAACTTGTGATATGTTTTCACTGCACAACCTCAAATCACCCACACGTCCCCCTCCCCCAGAAAATCCTTGTACCTCTCAGAGTCCACCCCTGGGGGCTGGGTTTTCTTTCTTCCCCAGCACCTAAAAAAGTGCAGGGTAGATGGTAGACACCCAAAAAATATTTGGGGAATGAGGAATATAGCCTCCAGGCAGTGGGGGAGCACAGATCCACCCACAAAGCCTCCATTTTATACTGCAGTTTTGATTGCTCCTAATTAATCTAAAGACATAACTGGCATCCTTGAGCCTGCTGCCCCAACACAGTGGCTGGTGCTACCCAGTTTGCACCCAGATCAATTTTATTGATTCATATTAATGAAGCATAAATATATCTAGAGTGTACAATAAATGGTTTTCGGTATAATCACACAGTGGTGCATTCATCAATCCAATCATTTTTAGAGCATTTTCATTTTTCTTGTAATAATAATAT
This sequence comes from Cabassous unicinctus, assembly GCA_029593785.1. Lineage (NCBI taxonomy): Eukaryota > Metazoa > Chordata > Mammalia > Cingulata > Chlamyphoridae > Cabassous > Cabassous unicinctus. The sequence goes on from JAQZBX010039265.1 coordinate 15,629, forward strand.
TAAACACAACTAAACTAAACTCAATCAAAACTCATCACCTCTCAATTTCTCTATGCTTCCCCTGTCGTACATAGTGGCTATTCTGTTTCTTTCTCTCTAGTTTATTTGTATTTATATTTTGTGAAAACTGTCTTATATATGCAATATCACCCATATTCATATTTTTCATGAGTTCTCACTGTTATACAGTCTCATGTTATATTTTTTAGATTTCCTTCTAGTAATATAAATGTCCCTATATTTTCCCTTTCAACCACTGTCATGCCCATATAATAGACTTGCTAGTCACAGACAGACAGCATGATGTGCTCTCATCATTTCCAATCATTTCCAAAGATTTACAAACAACCTTTTAATCAATTCTGTACACATTAATTGTTAGCTTTCAATTCTCTACCCTAATTTTTTTCTGGTGCCCTATATTCTAATTATAAATTCCATGACTTTACATAATGTGTTTAGTTCATAATAGCATAATCATACAGTATTTATCCCTTTGTGTCTGACTTGCTTCACTCAACATAATGTTCTTCAGGTTCATCCATGTTTTTATATGCCTCATGGTTTCATTTCTTCTTACTGTTGCTTAATATTCCTTCACGTGTATACACCAAACTTTGTTTATCCATTCATCAGTTGATGGACACCTGGGCTGTTTCCAACTTTTGAGAATTGTGACTATGTTGCTATGAAAATTGATGTGCAGATGTCTATTTGTGCCACTGCTCTAAGTTCTTCTGGGTGTATACTTAGCAACAGTATGGCTGGATCACATGCCATGTCTATATTCAAATTCCATAGGAACTGCCAAACAGCTCTCCTCAATGGCTGTACCATTCTACTGTGGATAAGCATTCCTCTCTCTCCATATCCTCTCCATTTACAGTTTAGTGACTTTTTAATAGTGGCCAGTCTAATAGGTGTGAAATGATACCTCATTGTAGTTTGGATTTGCATTTCCCTAAATTAGGCTAGACAAAAAAATAAAAAGCACCCAAATAGGAAAGGAAGAAGTAAAACTATCATTATGTGCTGATGAAATGATCCTATATCTAGAAAGTGCTGAAAAATCCACAACAAAACTACTAGAAAAAATAGCTAACTTCAGCGAATTAACTGGATGAAAGATTAATATACAAAAATCAATAGTTTCTATACAGTACTGATATGCAATCTGAGGAGGAAATTAGAAAAATATCCATTTATAATATGACTAAAACAAAAAAATATTTAGGAATAAACTTAACCAAGGACATGAAAGACCTGTATTCAGAAAAGTACAAAGCAGTGCTAAAAGAAACTGAAGAAAACTTAAATAAATGGAAGGAATTCATGTTCATGGATTGGAAGACTAAATATCATTAAGATGTCAATTCTACCCAAATTTATTTACAGATTTAATGCAATCCCAATAAAAATCCCAACAGTCTTTTTTGCATAAATTGAAAAGCCAATAATCATATTTATTTGGAAGAGTAAGGGGCCTCAAATAAAAAAAAATATGTTAAAAAAGAACAAATTTGGAGGACTCTCATTTCCACACTTTAGAGCATATCACTTAGCTACAGTGGTAACCCCCCCAAAAAAAAAACAACAAAAAAACCCAAACCTGTATTAGTCAGCCAAAGGAGTGCTGATGCAAAATACCAGAAATTGGTTGGTCTTTATAAAGGGTATTTATTTGGAGGAGAATTCCACAGTTACCAGGCCATAAAACATAATTTTCTTCCCCCACCAAAGTCCATTGCCATGTGTGGCAAGACAGTTGCCGATGTTTGCCAGGCTTCAGGTTTCTTAGTTCCTCTCTTCCACGGGTTCTGTTTGTCTCCAGGATTAGCTCCTCTGTTTCCTCCACAAGGCCAGCTGTAGACTCTCAGCTGAATGGCTCATGTCTTTTCCTGGGACCTTCTCTCCTTCCTCATGATCAAGCTCTTTTACCCTCTGGGGTTCCAGCTCAAGACTCCAGCATCAGAACTACTCCAGCTCTGTCCTTTGCCATGTCATTTTATCTTTGAGACCCCACCCACCAAGGGGTGGGATCAATGCCCTACTGACATGGCCCTGTCAATGCCCTGATCATAACTTAATCATGTCCAGGTTAACAAACCAGTTTACAAGCATAATCCCATATCTATATTTGGAATTCATAACTATATCAAACTGCAAAACTGCTATAAAACCCCTCCAAGAAAACCCCCAGCATGTTACTGGCATAAAGACAGACAGGTTGACTAATGGAACCAAATCAAGTACTCAGAAATTGACCCTCACATCTACAATCAAGTGATGTTTGACAAGACAGTCAACGTTCCCAGCTGGGCCAGAACGGTCTATTCAACAATTGGTGCCCGGAGAACTGGATAGCTATAACCAAAAGAAAGAAAGAAGACCCCTATCTCATACCTTATAAAAAAAAATTAACTCAAAATGGATGAATGACCTAAACATAAAACAACAACCATAAAACGTCTAGAATAAAATGAAGGAAAGCATCTCCAAGATCTTGTGGTAGGCAGTAGATTCTTAAAGCTTACACCCAAAGCATGAGCAACAAAAGAAAAAATAGATAAATGGAACCACCTCAAAATTAAACACTTTTGCACCTCAACGGACTTTGTCAAAAGGGTGAAAAAGCAGCTGACTCAATGGGAGAAAATATTTGGCAATCGCATATCTGATAAAGGTATATTATCCATGATATATAAGGAGATCATAAAACTCAAAAATAAAAACACAAACTATCCAATATAAAAATGGGCAAGAAAAGACAACCTTCCAAAGAAGAAATGCAAATGATGAGGAAATGCATGAAAAAATGTTCATCACTAGCAATTAGGTAAATGCAAATCAAAACTACAATGAGATATCATTGCACACTTATTAGTCTAGTCATTATTAAATAGTCAAAAAACTGTAAATGTTGGAGAGGATGTGAATTGATAGGGATGCTTATTCACTACTGGTGGGAATGTAGAATGTTACAGCCACTGTGGAGGCCTCTTTGGCAGTTCCTAAAGAAGTTCAATATAGACTTGCCATGGGACCCAGCAATACCATTACTAGGTATATACCCAGAAGAACTGAGAGCACTGACATGAGCAGATATCTGCACACTGATGTTCATAGCAGTGTTATTCACAATAACCAAAAGTTGGAAACCAGCCAGGATTCCATCAACTGATGAATGGATAAACAAATTGTGGAGTATACACAGGATGGAATATTAAGCAGTGGTATAAAGAAATGAAGCCATAAAACATGACAACCTGGTTGAACCTGGAGGATATTATGTTAAGTGAAGCAAGCCAGATACAAAAGGACAAATACTGTATGATTGCCTTATTATGAACTAAATATATTATGTGAAGTACAAATATATTTTGTGAAATATGAATATGGGTAAAATTGCAGATATAAGATCATTTTTCTTTGAACCTGAACATGTGTAAGTTAATACTTAAAAATATTAATATCAGAAAAAATAAAACATTTTACTAAATGAAGGAAACCAGACATATAGTACTTCATATTGTATGATTCCATTTATATAAAAATTAAATATAATCAATTTATAAAGATGAAATTGGATTAGTAGTTATGTAGGGCTGAGGAAGGAATGCTAACAGGTGTGAAGACATTCTTTTTGGAATAATGAAAGTATTCTAAAATTTTTGCGATGATGAATATATAGCATTGTCATTATTCTAAAAGCTATTGATTATACACTTTGGATAGATCATATGATATGTGACTATATCTCAATAAAACTGCTTAATTAACAAATAAATAATTGTGCAAGAATAGCCAGAAATAGCAGCTGTGTACAGCAGGGGAAATAGAGATTGAGAGATGAGGAACTTTCTTGTTTGTTTTTTTTTTGTTTATAGTTATTGAAATAATGAAAATGCTCTAATATTAATGAATTGAAGAACATAAAACTATATGATTATACCAAATACTATTGATTGTATATTTTGGATGAATTGTATGCATTATTAATGTTCATCAATAAAATTGATTTGTTTAAAATATCAACTAATCATAACAGTACAAATTTAAGAACATTTTATCCTGAACCATAACAAATATATCATACTTTAATATTTGGGTGGGTTGGGGGAAAACTACACCAAATAAGATTCTGGCTATAGTTAGTAGTAATATTTTGATGGTGCTATTTCATAGTTTATAACAAACGTTTCACGACAATGCAAGATTTTGGTGGTAGGGAGATGTATGTCAGCCTTGTATGATGATATGCATGATTGTTTTGAAATTCATAAATTTTACTATGCATTTATAATTTTTGCAAGTTCTTGTATGAATTATGTATTTCAATAATTTTTTAAAAATATGAATTCCTGACTTACCTTGAGATAGTTAATTTGATCCATGTGTCACACATAATCTCTTAACAAATATTTGGTTCAGTCATGCTCTCACCCTCATATCCATGGAATGCTATCTGGAAAGACTATGTTCTAAATCAATTAATGATGGTTCCTTTTTACTTAATATTTCAGTCCCCAATTTATGTTTTCCACTTGTATTTTACAATAATCAGCAAGGAGAACCGAGGTACAACTTCCATGCATTGCTAGGAAATTTCCTAAGTTAAAGTTCCCAATTCATTAGTTAAAAATTCTGCGATCTGTTAACAGAACACATTCTTCAAAATCCCTGCATTTTATAACAAGGATTGCCTTTCTTCCAGTTTCCAACAGCACTAATGAATTCATTCTCAGGTCCAAATGACCCATCTTTAACATATTTATTTCTACTAATGGTTTCTAAAAGGCAACCTAGGCTTTAATATTGAGCACCCCAGAATTCTTTCATCCTTTACACATTATCCCACTTTATAGGCATCTCCACATATTTAGCTAATTGGTACAGGAGACCATTTTCAACTATCAACAATTATCTTTGTTTTCCAGGGCTGCTATACAAAATGAATCAGAAAGGTTTGCTAGCAAAACTGGACATAATTTTCTTAGAATTTTGGAGACTGGAAGTCCAAAATCAACACGTCACCAGTAACATGCTTTCTGGGGAAATCTGGAGTTACCTTGCTGGTAATGTATAATATCTGACTCCTTCTGTCTCTGACTGTTGTCTGGACCCAAATGCCCTCAGTTAATACAAACTACACTCATGTTTTATTAGGGCTGATCCTGACTCAGTTGGGCCTCACCTTAACTAATAACCTCTTCAAAGAGGCAATCTACACTTAGATTTACATCCACCAGTCCAGGGGTTAGGATTTCAACATGAACTACAATTATTGATTTGGGCATCTTTGTTAAATGCCTAGACTTTAGAGACATCTAAAGGAACTGCACTCAACAACAGAATATACATTTTTCATATGTAAACAAGGAATGTTTTATTGGCTATAACAATGATATACCATAAAATATATCTAAATAAATTTAAAAGGTTATATATAATATAAAGTGCATGCACCAAATATAATGAAATGAAATTAAAAATAAATTAAAAATTTGGAAAATTTACAAATATATAGAATTTTTAAATGGACTCCTTGACTAATCAATTTATCAAAGAAATAATTAAAAAGAAAATAATAATACACATTGAAGTGAATTAAAATGAAAATACCAGAAATCAAAGTGTGGATGAGGATAAAGTAGAACCTAGAAGGAAATTTATGTATGTAAATGCCTATGTTAAAAATAAACATCAAAAATAATAAACTAACCCTCATTTTTAGACATTGGAAAAATAAGAGCAAACTAAATTTAAAATGAAATGTAGGAGGGATATACTAAAAATTACAGTGAAAAATCATGAAATAGAAAATCATGAAATAGAGAAAAATCATGAGAATGGAGACCCAATACAAATAAATCAATGAAACCAAAACAGATATTGTGAAAAGATCAAAATCATCAAAACTGAGAAAACTTTCCTTGAATTGACCAAGGTATAAAAGAGACAGAGAGAAGAAAGAAATTGCTAGATAAAGGCAGTCGAGAGGAGGCATAACTACTGATTTTATAGAATTTTAAAAATATGAGTATAAAATAATATTATGAAGAAGAAAATTTTAATAAGTTATAGAACTTAGGTGAAGTGGATGAATTCCTAGAAAGTTACAAGCTACCAAAATTAACTCAGAGAGAAATAATCTGAATAGGTCTTTAACAATAAAGTGATTCAATTTAGTAATAATAATAAAAAACATATCTGTAGAAAACTCAGATTGATGTTTATAACTGCAAATGATAAATATTTTTATAATTTCAACAATGCCTTACCACCCTAAATATTATACCCTGAAATCTGGCCCAGAATGTGCCCTGGTATTTTTTCATTGTTGCTAGTTTTCATTTCACCTTGGTCCTAAGCTGTTCTTGACAATACGCATTTCCAAAGATATTGTAAAATCAGATTGATAACGTCCAAACTATATCTTCAAGGATTTATGGCTATTGCTTTAATTTTTTATACTAAATAAGAAAGAAGAGATATTTTGAAATATTTTTCCAATATTTAAATATGGTATGTCCATCAATTTAATTTTATCCTCTTTGATTCCTTCAAACAATATCCAGCAGTTTTAAGAGGAAATATTTAACCATATGTTTGGCCTTGATTCCTCCATAATTTTTTTATGTTTAAAATTTTTGCAAATGATATTTTCTTTTCATTATCTATCTCATTTCTAACAAAAAAGAAATATGAGTAAATTTTTTGTTTGCTTATAAATATTATATTCAGGGGTCTAAAATCCTGCCACTTGCATTCACCATTCCATGTGACTTGTTCAAATAGTGTCAGGGGATCTCTCTATCCTTGATACAAATTCTCCATAAAGGAAGACAGAGCAGAGGAAGCAGTATAAAGGGCAGTTCAGAAGTTTGAAACTTTTTCCATACTTAAAGAACGTTTTCACCCATTTCCCACAATGCCCAAGGAACAATGCAGAGAGGCACCTTGGCAGGACATGACCTGGCTGATATAAGGACTTTGGAAGCCACTTTCTGTAGTACTGACAACATAGAAGACTGCATTTACTTTCATTCTCACCAAACACTTTGTATTTGTGGGGAGAACAGTGACTTACAGCTCTATCTAATCCTTAAACTAGAGTAAGATTTATGTGTCCTCTGAGCTAGTTTCTTTTTCTGGTCCTTAGTAGACTTAAATGGTGATGAGTCCAAAGCATAAAAGTACCCAGACAATATCCACTTTTGAGAAAAGGAAGGGGTGACAGACAGAGTAGTCCTATGCATTATATTCCAGGAATCATTTTCCACGTGCCTTCCTTGGGATCCAGAGGGAGTGTTGGGAGGAGCCCTGCTGGGCAGCTCTTATTAGCCCACATGAGGAAAGACATGCAAATAAGGTCCTTCCCCAGCTCATGGAAATCAGCTCATCTCCTGTTCCTGAAGCTGCTGAAGAAGAGCCCACCTGTGCCTCTGTCCTTCCTCAGAGTCCACCCC
>JAQZBX010039266.1:6263-23196 GCA_029593785.1 Cabassous unicinctus
AAAAAAAAAAAAAAAAAAAAAGGCCACAATATTTTGCAGCTTCTCTCAAACAAGTGGAGTTTATTTCTCCGCCCCTTGAATCTGGGCTTGGTCATATGACTTGCTTTAGCCAGGGGAAAAACAGCAAGCCTGATTCAAGCTTGAGAAGTGCTTGTGCAGTGGAACAGGCCCGAGACTCCCAAGTGAAGCAGCGCAGGTGAGGAAAGACCACAAGGAGAAGAGAGGGCACAGCTCTCCCAGGTGAAGCCCCAGACATGTGAGTGAGGCCACCCTGGGCCATTCGGCCCCAGCTGAACCACCAGCTGACCACAGGGCCGAGCTGGCCTGGACCAGAGTAACTGCTCGGCTGACCCACAGAATCATGAGCAACAAAAACGATAACTGTTTTTGAGGTACTGAGTTTTAGGGTAGTTTGCAGCAAAAGCTAACTGAATATACCACCAGGTCATGCTACCTCATTGGCATTGTCCTCTGTGCTGTTCCACAATCCTGGTTTGCATCGCTCTGCACTCCTAAGCCTGCTTTCTCTTCCCTTCTCTCTCTCATTTCAAGTTCCCTTCATTGATTCATACGTGGTTCCACTCAGTTCCAACTACACCTGGGTCAGTGAGTTAGGTGCTAGGAATATAGTGGTGAAAATAAAGACAAGATATTTCTGTTAAGAAGCTCGTAGTCCAATAAGAGAAAGAGACAGACAAGTTAGTAGGCAGCTGGCTACAGGGCTATAAGCCTAAGCGCCTGGCAGGTACAGGGTGTTAGGCGACCACACAGGTCAGGTATGAGGGAAGGCTGCCTGCAGAAAGTGAAATCAAAGATGTGTACACAAGAGGACGTGGGGTGGAGCAGGAGCAGAGTGTCCGGACAATGGGGACAGCATGTACACAGACCCAGAGGTGACAGTACGGTTTGTTCAAGCAATCAAAAGACCCAAGAGGGAGAGTAGCAATGGATGAGCCTGGTGAACCAGGTAGAATGCCCAGACTTCATCATAACAATGAGAAGCCACCACAGGGTTTCAGGCAGAGAAGGGATGGGACTAGATATGTATTTGTGTTTTGACAAGATCCGTCTGGCAGCAGGGGGGAGGCTAGATTGGGGAGCAGAGAGACTTGAGATAAGGCCGTGCAGAAACCCAGGTGAGGATGATGGTAGCCTGGATGGGGCAATGCCAGCAATAGCAGGGAGAAGATGACTGAATCGAGAGAGAAGCCAAGAACTTGGTGACTGACTGGCTGGGGGTAGGGGAGTAATCGAGGATTACTCCCAGGTTCTCCACTGCCCTTTCGGCAGCCTCTGCTGCTCTTGCCTCGTCCCTCCACTCCACCCTCACTGCTTGCCTCTGGAGCGTTCCAGAAATATCCTAATTTTGTTCCTCTCTCTGTAACTCCTCCTTAGCTTCTTTTATTGGATTTTCTCCTTTTCTCATCCTTTATTCCAAGTTTTCCTGAAAATTCTGTTGCTGGCTCTTTTTTCCTTCCTAGTCTTTACTCTCTGCCTGCACAAACTCACTTGGATGCTTGGTTTCAACACATACTCCCATCTAATGACTTCACCTCCAGCCTCGACCCCCTAATTCCAGGGCTCCAACTCAACATGACCAAAACTAAAGCCACCAAATTTCTCCGAGACCCACTCCTTGTCTCATTTAATGGAACTGCCAATATCCGAATCTAGAAACCCAAGTCTTTTCCCACCCACTCCACAGTCCTACCCCCTTAGTGGATCTCCCTAGGCCTTCCCTTTGCATCTCCCCTACCCTGTACTACCAGAGTTTCCCTGCCTCCAATTTCTTTCCAGTTCATCCCATATCCACTGCCCAGAGTTATCTTCTCACCCTTCTCAGATTCAATTCCCAACTCCTTACCATAATGTTCAAGACTCGCTTTAGTTTGGATTCAGTCCTACCTGGCCTATCTCCTCCCCCACTATCTGCCTCCAAGTACTTTGTGCTCCATCCACACACAATTCCCCATTTCTGAAAAATTAAGATGAACACCTTCTAGATATTGTTTAGGTTATTCCTTTTACCTCAACTGCTCCTGGACCTTTTTCTACCTCTCATGCTCAAAGACCAGTCTAAAAGCCGCCTTCTCTGTGAAGCTTTCCCCAAAATTTCCAGAACCATCTCTTTACCACTGTAGCTCTTACATGAGCCCCTTTTATGAGCTTTCACCACATTCACCTTGGTTGATGGGATGTAAAGTTTCTGTTTACATGTCCATTCTAGACTGCCCAGGACAGCGTGGGTTTACACTTGTTCTCAAAAGTGTCCTGGTTTGGATGACAAATGATATGGTCACCCTACATTGGTCTTAGAATGCTTGAAAAAAGCAGAAGCATAATATAAGTCTGCTAATCCAACCTACCTCAGGTCCTTTTTCGTATTTATTGCTTGAATGCCAGAAAATATTGTTCTGTATTCACACTTGGTTCACTCAACCTTTTTAATAAACAACTTTGATGGTATTTTCCCCAGCAGTTTAAAATAACACAACAGAAATTATAAACTCAATTGCCTACTGGGGCGAGGTATAAGATTGATAGCAATGGGCGTGTTGCCATAGTGTGAGGAGGGCAGCAGGGAGCAGTGAGGACGTGGCAGACTGGACAGGGCCTACCTGTCTGATGGGGTGGCTTCCATACAGCTCAAACTACCTTCACCAGGAGGGGTAGAGCACCAGCACTGCCAGGCTTTCTGTTTGTTCAAGGGAAGGTAGAAATGTGGATATTTATATTAAATCTTTCGGTTGAAGTGTTGGCATCTGATTTATACCAAAACCATTGTACAGGTGGACCCTGTGTGGTCAATTCCTTACATCTTTGGCCTTCATCAAACCCACAGATCTTTGCCTGGAAAACATCCCAACTCTAGAAATGGAAATAAAAGAGGGAACTTTATAGTTGGGCCAAGTCTCCCTCTGCCACTCACCAGCTCTACCCCAAGGACCACTTTTGGGTGGCAAAAAGCCAGGGCCTCAGTTTTGTTTAGAATAAAGAGAACAGACAACGCTTCTTTCTAGGCAACTGTTGCTTTTCCTTCCCATTGCAAGTCTTTGGGATGAAAATGTATTGCAGAGGTAGCTTTAGTGCATCACTGGGCACAACTCCTAGGATGCTAAAGAGAGTTTCACACAGAGAGGAACATTTATCCAGCTAAAGTCACAATGCTCTGAGATACAACGGCCCCACTCTGCTCCCATGTAAGCCAAGTCTCACGTAGCTGGGGCAACTCTTTAAATCAGAATATGAAAACTTTTTATTTGAAACTCTCTGGTTAATCAGTAATCACTTTTAAATACCAAGAGGTCACTCAGATATTAAAGAACAAATACACTTCTGTTCTCAGGGCCTCTAACAGTTAATTTGCAAAAATCCCTAAACTCAAGCTCTATCTCAAATCTCATTAGTTCCTTAAAATAACCTTTATTGAACAAGCGAAAGCATAGCCACATTCAGGCTTTTCTACTATAATTATTCAGTCTTAGCAAGACTTTACTTAGTAGAACAAACAAGAAAGTGGGTTCTAGTACAACATTTTATTCATTGGTTTTCTCCACTCCCTGCCCTAGCAAAGCTTTCTTTTCTCATTCACTTTTTTCCTAAAGCAAATGTTTTCTAAGTCATTACAACCTGTCTCTCTGCTTTAGATGTCACAAGGTGGTCAAGTATTTCATCTTCCTAAATGTACCATCATGGGCTGAGAGGATGTTGTTGGTCTAGTCTCTGGATTTTTCATGAGAACATGAGGTCAATGCACTGGGTAGCTTTGCATGAACTGTAGCTATGACCTTTGCCAGTACCAAAGACATCATTTAGTAATGATCAGTTGACCTCTTGCAACATTTTTTAATTTGGAGTATGACACAAACCTCCCTCCTCAGCCAAGCCAGTTTTGGTTTTTGATTGGTTTTCTTTTTCTTTCCTTCGAAGCCACTGGGAGAGGAAAAAGTCCAGAAGGAAGGATATTAACCGAAGCAAAACATCAAAACCCAATTTCCATTAACCTTGGACTTCTTAGGTTACAACCAACCATTAAAATAACCCAGATGGGTAAATTTAGGCAATTATTAGTAAAATGAAAGTTCTGCTTATACATTGTTTTACATCACAGTACATGTTATACAACTTTCAGAGATAGTATGGATTCAACTGTCAAGAAATAGTCAAGTAGATAATATTTAACAAGCTACCTAAAATAAGCAGTTAACCTACTGCAAGACTTCAGTGCATTTTATTACTTAGCAGGCAGAAGGCAGATGCTAATACTTATACGGCAGCAAGGGGCCGTTTGATAGATTAGAAAATGACAAGAATGACAGGAAAGCAAAGAGCACACCTCATGCAGCAGATGTGCCGAAGAAGAGCTGAGCAGAGGAAGGAAAGCTCTGATGTGGTGAGGGGTTGTGTAGGAATGCCTCCTCCTCCTCCTCTTCTTTCCTAGGAGCCCTGACTCTGGGCTCTCAGCTCACACGGCAGCCCATGCACAGAGGCTTCCCACTCACCTGTCACCCTTTGTTGACTGGTTTTGCGGTCACAATCACAGTTACCCTGTTAGATGTGTGTTGATTTGCTGGTTGTCTCTGCGTCCCCTTTACTGACTGTAAGCTCCACGTCGGCAGGGGACTTGCCTATTTTAATCACCACTGAACCAGCAGAGTTTCACGCACTGCCTGGAACACAGGAGGCACTTCAATGTATGAATGAACCCCAAAGACGTAGTCTGTTCTTCTACACTGAACTACAAAAGGGAGCACCTGGAGTCCAGGGCATCTCTGCCTCCTGTCAAATGAGGGGGTTGCAGTGAGCCTACAAGTTCTCACCCAAAACCTGGCTTTGGAATGGCTGCTGCTGCTTAACTGCCCTTGGCTCAGGGATCCCATATATATCAGGAATCACATCACCCAAGCACGCCTTCAACTCGAGCAGGCCAAGGGGCTGCTGCTCCTGGGGGGAATGCCATGGGCATACAGTGCACTGATAAATGATGCAAGACTTCAGGTGACTAGATGACTTCAAAGATGCCACCACTATGATTTACCTTGCTCAAACAAATGACAAGAGCAACTATAAAAACCCAAAGGCATTGAAAAAGAGGGAAAGAAGAGGCAAAAAGCAACCTCTAAGCAAGAAAACCAATGGTAGTAATTTAGAGTGACATTTCTTAGCTCTTCCTGGGACAAGTTTTTTGCTAGGGTCTTGATTGTTGTCACAACAGCACTTGGGATGGCCATGAGACTTTATAACGCAGAAATGACCACGGCAGAAGGAAAAATACAAGGGAAAGATGTATATGGAACTATATTAAGGTTATTAAGACTTTTGCGCTGTTTTTTTTTTTTCCTGAGCATGGAGAGTTTTTTTTTTTAGGTGGTACCAGAGATTGAACCCAGAACCTCGCACATGGGAAGCAGGTGCTCAACCACTGAGCTACATCTGCTCCCCATTGATTGCTGGTTTTTTCATTCATTTGTTTGTTTTTAGGAGGTACCGGGGATCGAACCTGGGACCTCGTACATGGGAAGCAGGCGCTCAACCACTTGAGCTACATCCGCTCCCTACATGAAGACATTTTACACATTATTAGCAATGCTAGGCTGTCCTGGATGCCCATGGTTGCTTATATTAAGAGAATGGTGCCCACTGGAACCCAGAGCCCCAGGCTCACACATCCTTACCCTAGTTCCTCATGTTAATGTAGTAAAAGCAGCATTGCCATAAATGCAATATCATTCAGTTTACTCTAATTAATCATGCCTATGGCCTTACACAGGCAATCTAAAAATCTGCTAAAGAATTCGGTTCTTTGTTTTATTTTTTTTGAGGTACCAGGCCAGGGATTGAACCCAGGACCTGTATGCATGGGAAGCCAGCACTCAATCACCAAGCTACATTGGTTCCCCAAGAATTCGGTTCTTGACATCTAAATCCACTTCCAAAGCCCACTGTCATCACAAGTTTAGAAGGCCATAATCTAAGATGTTCATTAGATACAAGTACAGGATGACATGCACACTATCAGGGGCCCCTCTTCTCCATCAATTTTGGTTTCTGATGCAGCTTTAAAGTAGTCAAGAGTGTAATAGCAGGGAAGTGGATGTGGCTCAAGCGACTGGGCTCCTGTCTACCATATAGGAGGTCCAGGGTTCAATTCCTGGGGCCTCCTGGTGAAGGCAAGCTGGCCTGTGTAGCGAGCTGGCCCACGCTGGAGTGCTGGCCCGCACAAGAGAGCTGGCTTGAGCGGAGAGCTGGCGTAGCAAGATGATGCAACAAAAAGAGACATAGAAGAGACAATAAGAAACATAGCAGACCAGGTAGCTGAGGTGGTGCAAGAGATTGAGTGCCTCTCTCCCACTCTGGAAGGTCCCAGGATCAGCTCCCAGTGCTACCTAAAAAGAAGACAAGCAGGTACAGAAGAACACACAGTGAATGGACACAGACAGCAGACAGTGAGTGCAAAAACAACGGGGGTGGGAGTGGGGGAATAAATAAATAAATCTTAAAAAAAAAAAAAAAGTGTAACAGCGAAGATTGGATAGCAAGAGGTAAAAGTTGCCACCACATTCTGCCATTTAAGCACCACACATTCCAAAGAGCAACAGAATGAAATCGAGGACAGAATGGTGAGGTTTTATCTTTTAAAGGGACTAATGTGGCATCTAAATACTCAGTTTTCATTTTAGTCTTGGACCAACCTGTTTCCTAGTGACTTCAAGTAGTTTCTGCAACCCCCCCCCGAAAATTAAGCCAAGAACTTCGAGAAGCTGGAGGAGTGACAGTTGACTTGCACTCAATATTCTTTTTTTCTTTTTTTAATTATTTTTATTTATTTATTTTTTTAATTTTTACTGGGAGGTCCCAGGAATCGAACCCAGGTCCCTCCATATGGGAGACAGATGCCCAACCATTTGAGCCACATCCATCCCCCATGACTTGCACTCAAGAGATGATCTTCACACTCAGGTCGCTAATAGAGTGGGCCATTTTTTCCTCCAACAAGCTGAAGTAGCATAGAGTTGAAAAATAAACTTCTTGGGATTCTCTGAAACCTAACTTTAGACAGTCTGAGCAAGCTTCTGCGAAGTAAACACAATGCATATATCCACCTGGCACATGGCAACCAGGAATGATGGCTCTTCGGCAGCACTAGGCATGGGATGGGGGCACTGTCGGTCAGGAATTTGCCAGTCAGTCCTGTCATGTGCAGAATCAGAACAGAACCACCATCGCCTGTGGGCTCAACTTCTAATTCAAAGGACAGACTGATGTGCAAAGAGGAACGGAGGGGGCCTAGAAAGAACAGGGGGTCTGGAGTTAACTCGGGACATGAGCAGAGCTGTGACTGGTGGCTTTAGGCAAGTCCTTTCCCCGAAGCTCAGTGCATTCATGTGTAAAGCAGCAAATCAACTGACACCTGGAGTTGTGAACATTAAGCAAAATTCTTTCTGGACAGGGCCCAGCTCCGGGCTTGGCATGGAGCAGCTGCTCACAAAATTTTTAAGTCACTTAGGCACAATCAATGGATTTAGTAACAGATAAGTAAACAGCCTGACATAATGTAAAAGATTACTCAGACACATGTCTCACGCCCCCTCCCCCACATTTACCCATGTGAAGGATGATGCCAATAAGGAAGACAACTACCCTGAAAAGCTGAAAAGGTACATTACCAGCATTTGCTCTCATTATCAGAGAACGGTCTAAAACTGGTTCCATAATTTATAGACAGCTTGATACTTTGGGCCCAGAAAGCACTGCTCATTTGCCTTTTCAGGGCTAAGGAGAAATTAAAATGAGAAGGATCATCAGTTCTAGGCCCCCACAGCACCTGGATAAATTGATGACATACAACAAAACAAAACAACACTGTTGTGTACAGGTTCTCCACATTATTTGATATATCTGGATATTTTGAAAACCAAGAGATGATCCATTTGAGAGAGCCTGGATCAAACAACTAGAGAATCACCTGGCAGGCTAAGGAGGTAAGACCCCACCCCCACTCCCCCAAGCCACACATTACAATTTGACCTCAGCCCTGGGAGCAGCAGTTTTGCCTGTCTGCATTTTGTTCACACCTCTGTTGTCCTTTGGGAGCTGAGAAACTTCACTGCAGCCTAAGCACAGATTTGAATGTCTCAGGGGGTAAGGGTGGGGGTGGGGGGCAGCACAATTTGGCCACTAACTTCAAACGGCCGGCCAATCCAGGTGACCCAGTCGCTCTGGCCCAGGCAAAGCCCTTTGTTTGGGGTTAGGCTGGCTGAAGGATCCCCCAGCTGTGGTGGGCCCACATTGAAGGCTTGTTGCTTCTTTCCCAAAAGAGGATCTTGTTACAAAGAGAAGCTGGAAATTTCTTTGCATACAAGCAGAGACATGGCGGCCCTGTAAAGGCCCCAGGGTAAGGATTAAAGAAAAACAAAATAGAAACCCTTCCATCTCTAATTAGGGTCTTCATCTGCCAAAGTGCCATTCCCCGGCAGGAGGATTTACATTCAGGCCATTGCTTGGAGTTACTTGGAAAACGTCTCCCAGCAGGTTGGTTCCTGGGTTCAGGCTCCTTGGAGTCAACAGTTTCTGGTTACTTGGAGGAGAGCTGCCTGCATATTGTTTTAACTGGCCTGGCTTCTGCAGCCGGCTTAGCTGTGTGAACAATTTCCCATTCAGGATCCAAAGATAAAAGCAGTTTGGTTGAAAAATCTTAAAAAAAAAAAAAAAAAAAAGTTTAACTTGGGAATTACAGGGTTTGGAGCTAGCAGTATTTCCCTCGTATACAAGAGTGTTTTCCCCCTCCGCCTTGGTTCTCTGCCAGCAAAGCCTGCATCCTGGAGTCCAGCCAGCTGCCGGCCCCCACTTCCTCACCATTCACACCATGGGGATGGTGGCAGCTGGCCATGGAGGCGGCAAGGAGATCCCCCTTTGCAAGAGGCTGACCACAGAATAGTGTAGCCAGCCTGTTGGGCCCCTGCGGCCAGCCTAGTGCACCTTCTGTGCAGTTCCTTATTCTTTGTATCCATAACAGCACACCTTCTAACATATTAAGTATCCGAGAGCCTGCCCTAGGAAAAAGGAAGAAGTCTCTTCCTTTCTGGATTTCTCAGGATGACAGTAAATTATAAATTGATGATGAGTGGTAAGATATGTTTGTGTAACCTTCTATGTGTAAAAAAAAATTAGGTGAAAATGAATTAAGGAACAAGCACAAGAAAGGGAGAAGAACATTCAGGGTGAAAGGGTTAGAGCTCTATTTGTGTTTTCTGTTGACTTGGGCAAGTTCTATCAAGTACCACTTCATTCATGCAACAATTCTCTTGGATTTTAAGGTTTAGGGTCTTTAATACACTCTAAAAAGTTTTAATCCTTTCTTTTACTTAAATTGCTGTGGTACAGCAATATACAGCAATATCTTTGAAATGTCCAAACTGGCCATCTATTTCCATCTATTTCTAGGCTATGCACATATCATTCCTTCTGCTGGGAGCCCTCTCTACTCCCTCCACTGCTCACTCCTCTTCTGCAGGGCTCCTGATGCACTCTCTGGAAAAGCCTTTCCAATCACAGGATGTTCTCCTATGGGCTAAAACCATCGGGCCCTGTCACATGCTTTCTGTTTCTGGGACATTCCATGCGCTATTTCTGTTCCTGCTGGGCCCCACTCCTGGAAGTTCTTCCTCCATTCCTTTCTCTCCCCAAACCCATTTTTCTTTTCTTTTCAAAGATTTTATTTATTTACGTCTCCCCCGCACCTCGTTGTTTGTGTTTGCTGTGTCCATTCATTGTGCGCTATGTCTACTCGTCTTTTCTTTAGGAGGTACCGGGAACCGAACCTGGGACCTTCCATGTGGGAGAGAGGCACTTAATCTCTTGAGCCACCTCCGCTCCCTTTGTTGTTTTCTCATTGTGTTTCCTCTTTGTGTCTCCTTGTTACGTCAGCTTGCTGTGCCAGCCTGTTGTGACAGCTTGCTTTCTTGCTCACCTTCTCTGGGAGGTACCGGGAACCAAACCCAGGACCTCCCATGTGGTATACAGGCACTCAAAATGCTTGAGCCACATCCACTTCCCCCATTTTTCTTGAAAGAAGAGTTTCATTTCTTCTATGATGCTTTCCCTGGTAACACAATTCTGGTTCAGAAAGACTTTGGGAAAAAGTGACTCCTAAACCGAGCTCTGATCCCCTTCCTAGAAGGGTGGCTGGAGCACTGTGGGTACTTGGGGAACCAGGGGCAGCCAGGACAAAGGGGTGTTTGGGCATCTGTAGTTCTGAGATATGAGGTAAATTTAACGCCCGCATGTCCATATCTTAAATTACAAACTCTAGCCCAATAACTGAATAATTTTTTTGGCTAATGAAGATTAGTTCACAACCTAGATTATACTGTTGCAGAATCTGGAAAAATAGAAACGCACTGGGGAACCAAATCAAAGTGGTGAGAGATGTCCAACTTAACCATTCTGTTAAAACTGCCAACAAGGTTAGCTGTTGGTATAACTGGATGAACAGTTAAAAACTTTCCTCTGAAGAGCCAGAGTTCAAGTTAAGAGCCGTCACCAAGTACTCTTCACCAGCACAGGATCTAAACCCAGACTGTCCCATGCCCCTCCTCCTCCTTAAGTTCTGTCCAGAGAAGGCGCAGAAAGAAAATGATGCTCATTCATCCTTGAAGATCTTATGTCCAAGTTAGACTGGCTTGACCTTAGGGGATAAAGGAAACACCTAAGATAAAACCCAAAAGGTTCAAGTGAACCAGAAGCCCAAACCCCTCTTTTCTAGTCTCTTCAATACACGTGCCTGAAACCTAAAAGAGCCAAAGCAGATCATGTTACCATTGATTTCTGCATGTCAAATTAGACAAGAATCTTCGGAGAGTTAGCTCAGAACACAGAAGGAGGGAAGCCATCCCCCCCAAGGGCGATCAGCGAATGCGACCCCCAGAGATCGCCATGGCCATGGACCAGGGCTCTGGAACCTGTGGATAGTGCCCCAGCCAGACTCTGAATGGTTTAGGGTGTTCCCTCTAGTAAGAACACACTTGGAAGAAGTATTCTGCCAACCAAATGGGACAAGGAGATAACATTTGTGAATACAGAGAAATTGTGCCACCTTCCTATTCCCTTATCATCTGAGCATACAAATGAGCTCTTTGTGTTACATGAGAGTGGTAAGATTTCAGAAGAGTTCTGCAAGAGAAAAAAGAAATAGAATTTTTTGGGAAGGGGCAACTAAGCAAAAGAAAAAGGGGAGATGTGATCAAAATATTATAAAAGGGAAAGACTGGTAGCAAATTAAAAGCTCCATGAGGGAAACTAGAGATTGGAACCCAGATGATTTCAGTGCTCCCAAGCACATAAATGCTGAGAAACTAGGTACCTGACTTGAACCAAGTGCTTCCCACTAGAATGTTTAGAGTAATATGACACCAGCCAGAAGCCCCATGAAGCCCCAGAAGACCTTCCATTTGAACCAGAGGTCCCCCTCACTCCCATTGCAGTTCTTTGGGCAAGGCAGGGGGAGGCAGAAGACAGTCGGGGCTTTCACCCACCTTTGCTATAACCAGCTATATGGTCACATACTTTCTAGTTCCTGCATCAATACAAGGGATCTAATACCATTTCCCTCTGGGAGATAGCAGGGATTTGGGGGAAATATGAGAAAACATCGTACACACAGTAGGATAGTAATCCTGACATGTATTGTTTGTCAGCATCACCCCTCCAATCACTTCATGGGCATGCCAAGTGTGCTGGCTGACCTTTTAGATGCATTTTCCAACAGAACACCTTTGGGAATGCTGAGGTTCTTGGATGGAGATTTCCCCAACCTCTCCCCTTAAAATGTTACATGTGGTCAGTGAAGAAGGACACAACAGAACACTGTTTTGGAGTAAGAAACCTACATAAGCCCCAAGTCTGCAGTTTTAGAAACCTTTTCCAGAAGAATGAGTTATAAGTCGGAATTATAGGTAACACTACCGGGGCAAATTTTCTCCCGGTAATATAAAGGGCACATCTGAAATTTCCCCAGAATTCCAATCACTACAAATAGAAGGCAAGAACTGCTGGGGGAGGGGGGGGGGTCCTGTAGGGAGCCTCTAACACAAGCAAAGCAGCCTGAAGACTGGCCAGGAATCCAAACGATAAGGAAAAGGATCATCAGGGCAAAACAGTGATTGAGGTTCTTAAATGGCAAGAACCTCAATCGCTGGTTGCTCAGGAGAACCATCCAGTTTCCCTTGCACAGTCTCTCCACAGTTCAGTAAGCCCAAGGCAGACATTAGTATTCTTAGCTCCAAGCTAGGGCAGAGGCTTAGCATCGAAAATGTAAGCTTTTCTGAGGATATTCACCTCTTAATTTCAGTCTCATCATCTAGCAGCCTTCCTACATGATTAAGCCACCAGATTTTAGAGTCCTTTTTCTCCCCGGCTACACGCCCCTGCATTACCCAACAAACTCCAAACTCTGGTGGGCACCTACTCATGTGTCTGTGGCCCTAGAGGAGTGAGTGGAACCACCTTCACCAGCCCGGCTGCAGACAGGAATGAACCACACGTCTCAGAAAGTCCCCACCAGCCTTGAGTTCCCACTACCTTCCCCAACCCAAGCTCTCCTCTTCCTTTCCCTCTCCCACCCAAAATGAAGACATCTCTTTTCCTACAAGGGGCTTAGGCTTTGCTATTTTCTTTAATTTCAGAAAGTCTAGTAAACAGAGGATCAGGGGCAGCTGGGAAAAGTTAACATTCATCAATCTATAATCTCTACATCCCATAAAAATCTACAATGGGGCACGAGGGAGCGCATGTGCCCCAAGTGTGTGCACTTACATGCACACTCACCCGAGGGCTAGTTCTGGGATGTTCCACACCTTCTCTAGCAAAGGTGAGGTTTTCCTCCTGGCAAGCAGGGGCAGACAGCGGCCTGGAGCGAAGACCCCTCCTTGTGTCCCTGCCTCTGGCAGGCGGCAGCTTGGCGAGGGGAAAGTTTCCCTTTGAAGCACAGGGCGCTCAGCGCTTCCCAGTGACCATGGAAACAGGCGCAGTGGGTTCCCAGCCTGAGAACCAGGAAGCGCAGCCTTGATTCAAACACAAAACACACACAGGGTCTGAAAAGAGGAGGCAGAAGGGGCGGGGGTGAGGGGCACGCAGCCCTGGACTGGCAGGAACTGAGCGGCTCCCTGGTAGGAAAATCTGGCCAATGAAGCCGAGTAGGTCCACGGGGTTTCCTTTTCATCCCCCAGCCTTTCTTCTCGCTCACTGCCGTCACTGCCCCTCAGGTCCTATTCAGCACCTCATCAGATCAGTAAAGCCTGGGCTTTGGCCCGCCTGTAAGCAGGGGAGCTTGGAACCAGGCGGGAGGTGATCAAAGGAGCCGCTGAGCAGAGCTGCCCGCCTCCTCCCTACCCCCTCTCCCCCAGCCCCCTTCCTCGGGAGGAGGCCCTTCCAAGGTGATCCAGTGAAAGCCACTGGGGGAGGGCAAGGAAGAGAGAAGCAGCTTTTAAGTCTGCCTTTCTGTTAAAAAAGACACAAGCACAGCTTCAAAGTAGACAAGCTGCTGGCAGGTCAGAGCTGCTTCTTGGATGTCTCTGTTCTTAAACCAGGCCGGTGGGCAGTCTGGGGGGACGGTTCTCTGGACTGGCGTGCCTGGGACACTGTGAAGCCCAGATCCTGAGCCTGAAAGCCTAGTGACCCTGTGAGGAGCTGCTCCCCCGTAGCTGTCCACCTCCCGACCCTGGAGCTGGATGCAGTTACCCTGAAAACTCTTATTTTAGATACAGTGCTCTGTTTCTTCAGGGTTCTAATTGAAAAGGAGAGAAAAGGCTAGCTGGTTTGGCTTGTTTTGTTTCCAGCAAGAAGGAGCAATGTGATTAGAGTCTATAAAGGAGGAGAGATCCCGCACCTTACTGATTAGAATCTTCTCCCTGGAGTCAGGCTGAATCAAAGTCAATCAGCATCCTATGTGGCCCGGGGCCAGAGGGAGAGAAGCGGGCCCACTACTTAGCCGGGCTTGGCTGAGTGGTGAGCAGGGTGGCTTCGCCCTGACCAGCGCTCTCTTGAGGAAGGCAGTGTTTGGAAAGGCCTGTAACTGGAGACGCCCATTAGATGCATTCTCCCTTTCTTACCTTTGTTGGGCTGCCAAAATATTTACTTGACTTCTTAACTCTAAATCTCTGAAACACACCTGGATTGCCTAAAACAGGCAATTTTCCTATTTTCTCTTATTCGCAGAAGAAAGCCCAACCTAAGCAAAGATGACAATGGCAGGGAGGGATGGGGCGGGGGAGGGTAGTAAGAAATGCAGCAGAAGTTGTAACCTGCTTTATACAATAAGATCGCTCCTGAAGAGAAGGCTGTTCACTGGTTTTGTCATGGGGGGTGGGGGGGGTGGCACAGACAGGAGACAGGATGCATTGCAGGTCAGTGTGGACAGTTGATAATTGTTTTACAAAATGAATCGAATCTATTTTGACCTTTAGAGAAGAGTCAATTTCCATGCAGGCAAAAAGTCTGTGTGGTAGCCAACTACATTCTTTTTTAAAAACATAATCATGTTATAAAAGCCAAACTGCATTGTAATATCAGCAGCAGATAACAGGAAAAATGGGGTGCTAAAACGACAAAACAACAAATAAGATTTGAGGTGTTTTAGATGAATTTCAGATGACAGAAATGACCTGGAATAACTGCAGACTTTTTTTCTCCCCCAGTGCTTCTGGCATCATGAAAAAGAACTTGGGGAACAGTCTCAGGTTTAGTAAGCGTGAAGCCATAGCATAACAGTCTCGCCTCTCTATCAGCTCCCAATTCTGCTAGGCCCTTTCTGAAGCATGGACTTGCCAAGGCTGAGTGGTCTGAAGTCAGACCTTCCACACAGGCTGTGGTTTATGGGTAGAAGTCAATGAAAGATTCCCTGAACTATTTCTGCTGTTCTTTGAAGCAGAGAATCTGGTTAATGACCCCCACTCCCAAAGACCCCTATACCCCTCCTGAGAATAAGGGTTCAGCCACCAGCTAGGAGAATTATTTTCAGACTGGTGGTTATCAAAAAACCTTTAAGAGAAAAATTATTTTGGAAACCCTTTTCAGATCTTGAATATTCCAAAATGGAACCTTCAAACTGTTCTCTTTTCAAAGGTACTTTTAAAGCACAGCAGGTGTGGGAGGCTCAGTGACAACTGTCAATCACCTTTCTGTAGCATTAGGTTTCAAAAAGGGAACCTCTATTACCTTTATTTTAATAGACTGTCTTGTCTTCCTCCACCTAGACCTGCTGGTACATAACCTTATAAGACACTGGGTCGCTGAGGCAGGTGAGTAGGAGCATACACATTCATGGACACTTGCTGGGATTCCAGGAAGCAGCAGGCCACTTTCTTCTAGAATCACTGTCATTAGCCAAAAAAGGGAGGAGGCTGGGCAGTAGATCACCTGTCTTTCCCTATTTTTAACCCAGTCATTCAGTTACTGGGCTGGAACCACAGGGGTCCTGGCCACTGGCAGGCCTGGGGATCTACCTTCCTTCCTCTCTAAGATGTGTGGAGACTATGGGGGCTCAGATGTCCCAGGTGAAAGCCTGGGATCTGGGAGGCAGGCTTGGATGGGGACCAGTGATAAAGAGAGACTAATGCTTCCTGGCCCTCTGCCCATCTGGTATTCTGTCAGTCAATGTCAGGAGGGAAAGAAATAATGGATTCCTTAATAGGAACCCCAGAAGGGCCTTAGATTTATGATTATGTAAAATACCACAGTTAACAACTAGCAAGTCTCAGTTAAAGAGCCTTCCACTGGTTTCTTAGATATGACACCAAAAGCACAAACAACAACAAAATACATAAATTGGACTTCATCAAAATTAAAAACTTTTGTGTAGCAAAGGATACCATCAAGAAAGTGAAAAGACAATTCATAGAATGGGAAAGAATATTTGCAAATCATTTGTCTGTATCTAGAATACATACAGAACTCAAACTCAATAGTAAAAAGACAATTAACCTGATTTAAAAATGGGCAAAAGATCTGTCTGAAACATTTCTTCAAAGAAGATAAACAACTGACCAATAAGCACAAGATTCTCAACATCATTAGTCATCAGGGAATTGCAAATCAAAGCCACAGTGAGATACCAGTTTATCTAGGATGGCTATTATACAATATACAGAAAATAAGTGTTGGAGAACATGTGGAGAAACTGGAATCCTCACACACAGCTGGTGGGTTTGTAAAATGAGGCAGCTACTTTGGAAAATAGTCTGGTAGTTCCTCAAAAGGGTTACACAGAGTTTACCATGCAACCCAGCAATTCCACTTTTAGTATAAACCCAGGAGACATGAAAACATACAGTCATGCAAAACCTTGTACATAAATGTTCACAGCAGCATGATTCATAAAAGCTAACATGCAGAAACAATCCTGATGACCACCAGCTGATGAGTGGATAAACAAAAGGTGGCTTATCCAGACAATGGAATATTATTTAGCAATAAAAAAGAACAAAGCACTGATATGTTCTACAATATGGGTGAATGTCAAAAACATTAAGCAAAGTTAAAGAAACCATTTTTATGAAATATCCAAAATAGGCAAATCTATGGAGACAGGATGCAAATTAGTAGTTGCCTGTAACAGAGGGGGAGGAGGGAAGTTGGTGACTGCTAAAGGGTAGGGGGTTTCTGTCTGGAGTGATGAAAATGTTCTTAAATTGACTGTGTGATAGTTACCAAACTCTGTGAATACACTAAAAATCACTGAACTGTACTGTAACAAAACAAGAATGAGTCTCCCCATGAAAGTGAAAATCTGATCGGTCCTTTCTGTTATCTAGAAACACATTGCCAGAACAGAAACGAGTAGAAAAGTATTGGTGGTGGAAGAGTTTGGGTAATGTGAAGTTGAAATAGGTTTTGTGGTTTATTTAACCACAGTACACATTTCTTCTATTAAAAAAAA
>JAQZBX010039267.1:0-12379 GCA_029593785.1 Cabassous unicinctus
AGGGCCTTTCTTGAATTAAGGATAAATAGAAAATAAGTAGTTCTCAAGGGAATTCAAACACATCTTGAATAATCCAATTTCTTGACTGAATTAAAGTATTTGGGATATTTATTTCCTCAAGGCTAGCTGCCAGTGAGAAACAAAATTAAAATCATAAAGAGGATGAAATCAACAAAAATATTGAGTTAGGTCTACAAAATTGGAATATAAAATCTGGCAAGTAAACAAAACTAACAAAGCAAAGGAGAAGATACATTCTGATTAAAAAGTAAGAGTGAGACACATCAATCATTGGAACAGAATTTAGAACACAGAAATATACCCTCACCTATACAGTCAACTTGTTTTTGACAAACCTACCAAGCCCATGCTAATGGGAAAAAACAGTCTCTTCAACAAATGGTGTTGGGAGAACTGGATATCTACAACCAAAAGAAGGAAAGAGGATCCCTATCTCACCCCCTATACAAGAATCAACTCAAAATGGATCAAATATCTAAATATAAAAGCCAGGATAATACAACTCCTAGAAGAAAATGTAGGGAAACATCTTCAAGACCTTGTAGTAGGTGGTGGTTTCTTGGATCTTACAGCCAAAACATATGCAACAACAACAACAAAAATAGATAAATGGGACCTCCTCAAAATTAAACACTTTTGCACCTCACAGGACTTTGTCAGAAGGGTGAAAAAGCAGGCAACTCAATGGGAAAAAATATTTGGAAATCACATATCTGATAAGGGTTTAATATCCAGTATATATAAAGAGATGTTACAATTCAACAATAAAAAGACAAACAACCCAATTAAAAAATGGACATAAGACTTGAATAGACATTTCTCCAAAGACAAAATACAAATGGCAAAAAAACACATGAAGAAATGCTCAACGTCACCCATGATTAGGGAAATGCAAATCAAAACTACAATGAGATATCATTTCACACCTATCAGAATGGCCACTATTAAAAATACAGAGAACTACAAGTGTTGGAAAGGATGTGGAGAGATAGGATCACTTCTTCACTGTTGGTGGGAATGAGGAATGGTACAACCACTATGGAGGACTGTTTGGCAGTTCCTAAAGAAGTTGAATATAGACGTGCCATGTGACCCTGCAATACCACTACTGGGTATCTACCCAGGAGAAATGAGAACAGTGACGCAAACAGACATCTGCACGCTGATGTTCAAAGCAAGATTATTCACCATTGCCAAAAGTTGGAAACATCCCAGGTGTCCATCAACAGACGAATGCATAAACAAACTGTGGTCTATTCACATGATGGAATATTATGCAGCCGTAAGAAGAAATGAAGTCATAAAGCATATGACAACATGGATGAACCTCTAGGACATTATGTTGAGTGAAGCAAGCCAGTCACAAAAGGACAAATACTGTGTGAATGCATTACTATGAACCAAATATATTGTGTAACATATTGTTTGATTAAAAAAAATTTATATGTATCCATTACATTTAATTGAGAAATGTAAAAAAAAAAAAAGCAAGAGTGATAGAAACATATGCATAGATGATTCAAATAATGAAAAAAACATTATTTAAAACAAATGTATTGTGCTCCAATAATTAAAACACAAAAATGTCTAACTTTACTGAAAGAAATTTGAAAATGAAACTGTATAATCATTGAAATTATGAAGTAAATTGTTGGATTTAACAGCACATTCACATAGTTGATGAGAAACTGAATAAATTGGAAGAAAGTTTAAAAGAAAATATGCAGACATAAGGAGAGAAAAATAAAAGGATGGACAATATAGAATGTAGCCTAAAATGACTTACGGGGCACAGTGCAAAGCTCCAATCTATAGTTAATTTACTTACAGCTCCATAAAGAGAAGATAAAGATAATATATAGGCAAAATATTTGAAGAGATAATGGAAGAAACATTTTTTAAAATGTAGAAAGAAATCAAGCTGTAATTTCATGGGGTCTTTTAAGTACTGGGAAGCATAAAATTAAAAAAGAATAAAATTTCAAAAATGATAAATTAAAAAGATATTGCATAATAAGCTACAAAGAAAGGACAAAGATCAGATTTTAATGACATATTGCCTAAAAAGATATAACACTAAAACTAGATAAATATTGAAAATAGAAGATAAAAGAATGATATATTCACAGTGTAAAATGAATATAAATTCCAGGTTATTTAATTATCAGCAAACCATCTTTCAGAATTGAAGGAAAAATGTAGATTTTTTTTTCTGACAAAAAAATTTGAGAGAATTTGTGAACAACAGCCTTATACTATGGGGATCTCTAGAGGCTGATCTTCAGGAAGGAGAAAAATTCATTCAATTGGATACACAGAAATACAGGATAGAATCAAGAATAATGGGAAGAGGAAATATGTGCAGAAACCTAATTGAATATTAATTATATACAATAAGAATAAATACAAAACAAATGGGTGATGCTAGATTTAAATACAAATGCATCATAAACTTTATTTTTAAAATAATGAGTTTATTAATCCTATTTTAAAAGGACCTTAGTACTATGAGCCTTACAAGAGAAACATCTTAAATAACAGTATAAAAATTGAAAATAATTTATTGGAAAATAGAAAGCATAAATTCTAACCAAAAGAAGGCTGTTATCACTCTACAATAATATAATATACAAAAATAAACATCAAGGCAAGACATATTTCCAGGTATAAAATGTTAACAATAGTAAAAAAAAAAAAATCAATGTGGCATTATATAATCATTGTGAATTGAGTATATCTAAATACATACTCTCAAAATATTTTTTAATTCAATGACCTAACATGACAAATGAATCAACAATATATTGGGAAGTTTTAGCACAATTATCAGTAACTGCAAGAATATGCCCATAAAATATAATGTTATAGAAAATTTAAAGAAGATCATTAGAAAATTTGACTTATTGAAATAAGAGAATAATGCTCCCAACAATTACATTCTTTTCAAGTGCACAAGGAGCACTTGCCAAAACTGATCACATTCTGGGCCTTAAAACAATTCTCAACAAATATCAAAGAATCAAAATCATAAAGCTTGTCTCAGAACAATATGAATATTACCTAGACAATTAGAAAAAATGAAAATTCCCAAATGATTGAAAATTTAAAGTACATTTCTAAATAAATCATAGATAAAATAATAGAAAATATTTTGAGCTTAATGATAGTGAAAGTACAATGTATCAATGTATCAAAGCTTGTGAAATTGCCAGAGGCTTGTGAAAGTCAGCCAAATCCTTACTTGAATGTATTAGAAAATAATAAAGTTTGAAAAATCATTGCACTAAATATCCCTTCAAGAAGTTATTAAATGACAGAAATGTTAAATCAAAGTAAGCAGTGTTATGGAGGTAGTAAATTTAAGAACAAGTCTGGTTGATAAATTACTCTGTGTGATATGTATGATGGTTAATTTCATGTTTTAAGTTGGCTGGATTTTGGTGTCCAGTTGTTTGATCAAGCAAGCCCTGGCCTGATTGTTACCAGTAGGGTATTTTGTGCATTTAAATCATTAGTCACTTGATTGCATCTAGGCTGATTACATTGCCAATGAGTAAAGGAGATTGCCTTTAGTAATGAGAGAAGACTCATCCAATCAGTTGAAGGTCTTAAAGGGATAACTGATGATTTCAGCACTCAGAAAGAGTTTCTGTCTCTAATTCAGTCAGCAAGCTTTTGCTGGGGAATACATGGAAATCTTCATCGGAGTCCTAACTTGCAGCCTGCTATACTGAATTCAGATTTCTCAAGCCCCATGGTCATTTGAACCAAATTCTATAATAAATATATCCTGTTGGTTCTATTTCTCTGGAGTACTCTAGCTAATAGAGTATGCCAGCAACAGTCAAAAGTAGACAATTGCTAAAATATTGTCTCACTCAAAGGTGGCAATCAAAGATTGAGGGGAAGAAAAATCTTCCCAGTGGACAGTATTTTGAGCAGTATATCGGGTTTTCCACTTCATATGCAATTACCATGAATTACGGATCACCTCTGACTCATGGAGCATGTTAAATAAGCTTGATAAGCCGTTAAATGGCTCAGAATTTAAAAAAATGGAAAAAATCATGGCAAAGCCTTCTGAAGGAGTGGTATGTGGATGGTTCTCTCCAAATGAGCACCAAATGCAACAGTGATTGTTTCCCATGTAAGTGAAAATAGAATTCACAGCATAGCAGTCTCAAAAACTCATAAGTATCTGTCTTGTGGCTATCGGTCAGCTTTATTCATCAACCACTTTTGTGGACCTATTTATGTCATGGCCATATTTGCAGAGGTAAATGCTATATATGGGCTGAATGAACACCATAATCTACCTTTCAGCAATTTGCCACCTTTCCCTGATCTGGCTACTATTACTTCTGAATGTACAAAATGCTTGAAACCCAAATATGGCACCATTATCTTGGAAAACTACCCATTTACTCAGTGGTAGCTTACTACATTGAAACCCCACAGTTGGGAGTTGACAGCACCTTATTTCCTTATATACTGGGTATGTACTTTTCATCTCTACCTGCAATCCATTGTCCATTGTCCACCATATCCCGCTCATGATCATCTCTGATCAGGGGATACATTTTATGGTAAATAAAATAAAGCAAATGGCACACTCCCATGGAAGTCATTGGCATAACCATAATCCACATCACCTAGTAGCAATTGGCTGGATTTAATGTAATGGTACATATTGCTAGCCAAGTAGGGCTTAACAGTATACCCAAACTAAAAAATCTTAACCAGTCAAGTTTCCAGGAATAACCATTAAAGACATTGGGTCATGGTCATTAGAGATATTCCACAAATAGTATTAAACAAAATTACTATCCTTTCTATATTCTAGTTATTTAAAGATGGCACTGGCTCTAAGAGATTTGTAATGGGGAATTGCCTATGCAGTGCTATTGGAAGACCATAATCCTAATGCTCAGATGATTTCTGAAGTGTTATATTAACATATGCAGAATGGAGATTCCGGCAAGACTAATACTGCCACCCAGTGATAAATACTGGAATTGGTTATGCAGTGATTCATTGATACAGTGACCAGATGCAGACCATTTGAGATGTAACTACTAGCAGCTCATTGAACTTTCATAGAGACACAACTCAGGGGTATCACAAATGCCCTTTGTGCCATGGATGGCACGAGAGAATAATATATAAAATGATGGAGTAGCATAATAAAACTCCTTAATAAAATGGAAAGAGTATTACAGAACATCAATGGGAGGTGACTCAGAAGTATAGCATATTCATAAGCATAATATGCAGAACAAAATATAACTTTTGGCAGTTTTCTCCAACTGTTGCTAAGTGATATGAATCAATTTTACATTTCCTGCTAAAGAAAAACAAGATACCTGATTTCTCAATGGAAGTTCCCAAATTGAAGGATATGATTCAATATGGAAATCTCTGAATTTCACACTCTGGATGGTAAAACTTTGGTCAAAGTTGGCAATGTTAAATCCACCCCAAAGCCAGATATGTACAGCATAATTAGCAGGGCAGGGAGCAGTGGATTCCCAACCTCAGAACAATGTTTGTATATTTATAGATTCATGCATTGTGGCTCACAGCCTAATTATTTGGACAGGAAAACAAGGCTTACTGAGTGGACAGTCAATAAACACAGCACAGGAGAATGTTTTTATAGAAGGTTGTATGAGTATTCTAAGGGTAAATGAAAATAGGTCATGTGGATCCCACCAAATAACCCAGGTATTGGCTCAATAAAGGAATAGAATACTTTTGGTCTAGTCTATGGATATCGTTACAAGGATATATAAGATGAATGAAATGCAATGATGGACAGAATACCATGTTCCACTAAGCCAACCAAAACTATTAATGTAGAAGTCCATGCTGAATAACAAAAGCAGAAATCTACTTAAAATAATTTTAATAAATGTGCTGCTGAAGTGAGGAGTGAGGCTGGTGACAAGATGGTGTGGGTCTAAGTAGATGCTCGCCATCTCTGTCACAAAAGACAGCTGATTGGGGACAGGATCCTGCCCAAGTTAACTGTTCTGGGAGCCCACGGAGCAGGACTCTGTGGGGCATAGATCTGGAGGGAGCTGGACAGGGAGATAGATTGCTCAAGATAAAACCATGAGTTTTTAACCCCGTTGCTAAAAAACACAGACAGCTAAACCCCACCCTCAAGGCAGGGGACTAGGGTGAGCTACAACACCCCTGTCCACCCAACGAAAGGGAGCATTCTCTGAGAGTGGGAGGGTTCTGGCAAAAGGTGGAGAGGGGTTTCCTTTCTGTGGGTTTGGATGCCTGGACACCCTTAGAGCTTTGGGGAGCACACCAGCCACCTCGAAGTGGCACCAGGCTGAGGGGAGAGGCAAATCTGCTGAGGAACCCTAATTTACCTAACCACCCTGGGATACAGAGGCTTGGCCTGAGAGAGGGTGGAGTCAGCCAATTTAATAGTTCTGCTCTGAGGACTATCAGAATTTCAACTCCCTTAATGTAGTCAGGCAGTTGGAAGTGCTTAATAAGTTTTCAACAGCCTATTTAGTGTCCCCTGGGAGGAGGGGGTGGTCTAGGGGTGTATATGATCTAAAAAAGTTATTTATTTGGTAATAGAATTGACAAACTTCTAGAAAATATGATCCAGAGTAAAATCCAAATAACTAATGCCAGGATTATAAGATGAATATCACTACAGATCCCTCAGATATTAACAGTATGCTTTTTTTGATATGTAGAAAATTGTATTGTCCAAAACTGGATGGAACAATATCTTCCATCAGGTATTCTGCTCTGTAATATGACTTTGCCACTCCCCCATCAGGTGTTGTATCTATTTCTCCACTCCCTCAAAGATGGCCAGACCCTGTGACTAATTTTACCAAGAGAAGATTGTGAACATGTCACTGTGACAGTTCTGAATGTAGCCCTTATCTGGCCTGATAGCTTCTATATTTTAACACTAGAAGGCCTGCACATCATGTAAGAAGTCTATCCTGCTGGAGAAATCTTGTGAAGACATCTTGCATCTAAATGGAAAGAGAGAGGGAACTAGAGGATCCTTTCCAGGTATCAATTCTGAGACTCCATGAATGGGAATTAGGCTGTCTTGGATCCTTCAGACAAACCCAGTTATAAGTTGAAAACACAAATTGACTGCAGTGCAAGCCACATGAAGCAGAAGAAACACCTAGTCAAGCCCTGTCTGAATATCTGTCTCACAAAATCTTGAGACAAAATAAAATGGTGTTGAAAAGTCACAAAAATTTGGAGTCATATATCATTGTGATGGTTTAGCTCATGTGCCAACTTGGTCAGGTAAGGTGCCCAGTTGCCTGGCATAGGATGCAAAGGCCTGATTGTTACTGTGAGGGCATTTAGTGGAATTAAACCATTAGTTAATTGATTGCATCTATGGCTGATTACATCTACAATCAACTGAGAATTTGCCTTTAGTAATGAGCGATATCACATCCAGTCAGTTGAAGGCCTTAAAGGAAAAATCATGATTTCAGCAAGTCATAAGAGAAAATTCCCATGTCTATTGTGGCCAGCCATTTTTCCTGGAGAATTCATTTTAAACCTTCGTCAAACTTCCCAGCTTGCAGGCTGCCTTACAGAATGTGGACAGGTACAGGCCCACCATCATGTGAGACAATTTTATAAAGTCTCATAATATTTACAGATTTCTCCTGTTGGTTTTGAGAGAACCCTGATGACTAATACAATCATGTAGAAAAGATACACTGAATAATAATTGGAAATTCAAAATGAGATGCATCCATAACAAAAATCTAAAGCATGTGGCATTGATTTTGGTGGTAGGTGGTAGATGGAAGCTGGAAGGGCTTTTTCTTAGTTCCCCAGGTTCCTAAGATATGTACCATGCAGTGGGTTGGTTTAAACAATGGAAATTTATTGACTCATAGCTTTGAAGCTGGAAGAAGTTCCAAAATCAAGGCATTAGCAAGTTGATGCTTTCTTTCTGAAGACTATTCTGTTTCTGGCTGCCAGCAATCCTTGGGTTTCTTGGCACATGATAATGCCTTTCCTTTCTATTCTGGGTTATATTGACTTCCAGTTTCTACTCGTACACAAACTTTCTATCTATAAAGCCTACAGTGATAGGATTAAGGCCCAGCCTCATAAATTTGGGCCAGACCATAACTAAAAACATCTTCAAAAGATTCTATTGACAAAGTTTCACATACATGGCAATTAATTAAAATTAATAATGCTTTATTTTTCTTGGGTACATTATTCAGTCTAACACAACCTGTGCTTTGGACCCCAAAAAGACATGTTCTTCTCATTTGCAAAATACATACATTCCATCACAACATCCCAAAAGCCTTAACTTGTTTCAATAATAATGTTAAGTACAAAGACTCATTAAAATCAGTTATGAATGTGGTCCATCCTGGGCAAATACAATGGTAGGAAAAACATAGGATACACATCTTGTGGCATTTTTAGATTATTTATGTACTCTAAAAAGAGAGATTATGTTTATAAAATGGTAATTGTGCCCAGTTGTTTGGTCAAGCATTAATGGTCTTTAGCCACCAGTGAGTTTACTGCATAGATGGCTGATTATATCTACATCAACCAGGGAGATTGCCATCAGCTTTATGCAATCTGTTGAATGCCTTAAAAGAGGAAGTGATTTCAGCATTCAGAGAGAATTTCCCCACTCATCTTTGGATAGCCAACATCTCCCAAAAACTCAACAAGAACCTTCACTGTACTTTCATTGGAGCCCCTGGTTACAGCCTGATTGCAGAACCTGGACTTGTGCATCCCCATGTTCATGCGAGAGACTCTTGTAAAATCTCATGCTATTTACAGATATCTCCTGTTGGTTCTGTTTCCCTATTGAACCCTGATCAATACAACCTCTTTGACTGACTAATACAGAATTTGGCACCAAAAGTTCATTCCTGTTTTGCATTTACCAAAAATGTTGGGATGGTTTTATAAGTGGGTAAATGGTATTTTTTGGAGGAATTGTGAGATGCTTCATGAAAAAAGGCCTAGATTTCTTTGAAAAGACTGTTGGTAGGAATATGGAGCCTAAAGTTATTTCTGATAAGGCCTTAGAAGGAAATGATGAAACTATTATTGGAAACTGGAGGAAAGGTGTTTCATGTTTTAAAGTTGCAGAGAACTTAGCAAGATTGACTCCTGATATTATCTGGAAAGTAGAAATTGAAAATTATGAACTTGGCCATTTAGAAAAGATTTTCAAACTAAATGTGGAAAATACAACCTGTCTTCCCCTTGCAGATTATAGCAAAATGTTAGAGGAAAGAGATACAATGATAACTTAATTATTGGACGCAAAGAAACCAGAAAATGATTCTGGAAATTCCCAGCCTCTGGAAATCAAAACCCCAATGATAGTGCCTCATTTGAGGTATTAACTAAACTTGGAACTTTTAAGCCAGGATTGAAAATGCAGTTATCCAGGAAAGACTTGTAGACTGTCTTACTGTCTGATGGCTTGGACCCCTATTTCCTGCATGCTAAACCAACATGATTTTTGCAAAAGCTGTGTAAGCAAAACCACTGTCAGCTTTTACTAAAAGGGACCTGGAGGGGAGAGATGGAAAGGAAAACAACTTTAAGAGGAAAACCATGGAAGCTGAGGTCTGGAATTAAAACAACTCCTTGAACTAAAAGAGGGACTCCACTCATGTGCATAGAGAGGGTGAGTTTGCCCAGGCCTTTAAAGAGGGTGGGTGTTCCAGCCCTATGTTCAGGGAGCGTTTTGCCACCCCAAGTTACAGAAGGGGTGGAGCACATTCTCCAAGGGTTGGGGAGAGTGAGATTGACACCCCAGTGCTCTTAGAGTGATGGACTTGTTCCCCATAGGTTGGGGAGAGTGAGGTCAACACCCCATTTCACTGATATGTGTAGGCCTCCAACCCCACAGAGTTTATGTGAGGCTAGGTCACTAACTCACTGTTCTGAGACTGTTGGACCTGTACACCAGAGAGAAGGGAGAATGTTCCTATCACCTCACTGTACTAAGAGAGTGGAGACTATACACCAGAGATTAGGGAAAGTGTGGCCATCACACCAATGTTCTTGGAGGATGAGTTCTGGAGCTCCATCACCATTCAGATGTTTGATGAGGATGGAACCAAGAACATGGTGGTTGGGCAAATCTGTGGAAAGGGGGGTGTGCCCTCATGAGGCCCCAAGGATGAGAAGAAACCATTATCTTAAGAATGACTCTCAGACTTAGAAACCTAATATAGTATGCCCTTCAGATTTTCAGATCATTAGGGGACCAATGATTCATGCTTCCCTCCCAATCTCTCCTTACGGTAATGCACATGTTTATCCTATGTCTGACCTTTTGTGTATCGGAAGCAGATAAATTGTTTTTTAAGTTTCACAGGTCTACAGGCAGAAGGGAACTTTGCCCCAAGAAAAACTGTATTTGTAAAACTGTGTTGTGATTTTGCATTTAGCGTTGCTAACTGAAAGGATTTAAAGGTTTTAGAATATTGTAATATCTTTTTGAAATTCAGAGGAATGTGAATGTGTGGCAGTTTGAGATTATTTATGAATTCCAAAAAGAGAGATTATGTTCGTAAACTGGCCTGTTCTTCTGGGTATGATACACTTTGATTGTATTAGATTCAGCTGAATTGTCTTTGATTAAATTATATTAAGATTAGGCTTTCATTCAACCACACCAATGAGGTGTAACTCAGGTTAAGTCCTTGCCCCCTTGGTGGGCTATATAAACAGACACTCACTCAAAAAAGCACGCAGAAGAAGAAAAGAGAGGAAAGAAGAGAGAGCTCCTTGTCCATAGACAAGGCAGAGGAGAGAACTTTGATCCTGGGGCCCTGGATAGAGCTAGACCATTCACCTGATAGTTTACAGATGACCTTGTGAAGAGAACAGAGCAGCTGAGCCTAGAAAGAAATGAGTCCTATACCTGTCTACAGCTGAGATTGAAACAAGATGGGACCATGGAGCCTTAAGAGGAAGAAGGAAGGCCAAACACTAGCAGAGATTGGCAACTATCCTTGTTGAGGATATACCTCTTAAGGTTCCTTGAGTTGGACTCTTTAGGGTCTTGTAACTGTAAGCTTCTAGTGCAAATAAATATCCTTTATAAAAGCCAACAGATTCCTGGTACTTTGTGTCATCATCTCTTTGGATGTCTACTATACATTCCCATTCCAGAGGGAATAATTTTCAAGGAAAATAGCGGTCACAGGTCCCAAGCAAGTCTGAAACACTGTAGGGTAAGCACCATTAAATCTCAAGGCATGAGAGTCATTTGTGGAGTCATGCTTTGTTCTCCATACCTCCTGGAGCAGCAGTTTCATCCTTTTAAATGCTTGTGCAGCAGCCAGGCTTTTCAAGAATGTTTCATTATAGGACCTACCTTTTCTGAGCAGCAGAATGACATTCAGCCTGTCCAAGAATGCTAGGGCACAAGCCCCAGCATTGGGGTGCTGGCACTCTCCCTGAACATTAATTTGTAAGTCTACCCTCTCAATACACCAGGGCAGAAGTCCTGTCCCCTTGAAGGTGACTTGCTTTCACCACACACATGGGTGGGTCTTTTCTCTTGGTCCAAGGAGATCTCTTTGGCCAGAATTCTGCATCTATGGGTCTGTCCTTGAAGTCATATTTCCTTCAATCAGCCCATTCTCTATCTTTTTCAGTCCAGAATGGCAGTGCTCATATAAATTTTACAAAATGCTTGTCAGATTTTCATGCAGTTCAAAGAGGTTCCAAACAATCAGACAAAAGGACTTTCCACAGTTCCTTCCTGAGTAACTACTGTGGTGGTATGTAGCTGTATGTACCCCAGAAAAACATGTTCTTAAATTTAATGCATTCCTATGGGTGTGATCCCATTGTAAGTAGGACCTATTGATCCTACTTACTGCTGAAGATGTGGCCCAACGCAATCAGGATTGGTCTTAGTCCTGATACTGGAGTTCTTTATGAAAAGAATGATATTCAGATAGAGAAGAGAAAGCCACAGGAAGCAAGAAGCTGGACATTGATGGAACCTGGAAGAGAAGGGAGAGACCAAGCGATGCCACCATGTTCCTTGCTATGTGACAGAGTAACCAAGAATCACCAGAAGCCCTCCCCAGGACACCACATTCTTTAGGAAGAAAACATCACTTTGATATTTCTACAAAACTGAAGGGAATTTTTCACTTTGGTCTTAACTCTTACAGTGACTTTAACCCTCACAGTGGAGCAGGTAGAACTCAGTAGTTGAGTGCCTGCTTTGCATGTATGAGGTCTCAGGCTCAAGCTCCAGTACCTACTTTAAAAAACTGACTAATAATGGACCTTACAGTAAAAACTCATGCTATAAAGTTTTCAG